>APFE031108028.1:7467-37607 GCA_000404065.3 Pinus taeda
AGTGAAAGTTAATTCTGGAAAAAAGGCTTGAAAGTTAAACCATTGTGGACCTCTCACGGAAAGAGATAGAGATAAAGATTCGCTGGACGCCATTAACCGTGTGGACCCCACGCGGTTTATCGACGCTTACCACTGTTGTGTTAAGGTCGGGGTAAGCATCTTCCCTCTTGACGACTGGAGGATACGTGTCAAAGTTGCATTACATGCAAGAAAGTTAAGTGAAAATTCACTCTTGGAAAAACCCATGAAAGTTGAACCATTGTGCACCCCACACGCAAAGAGAGTACACCAAAAGTTAATTCTCGGAAAAATACAGGAAAGCGAAACCATTGTGGACCCCACGGAAAGAGAGTATACTGCAAGTTTATTTCCGATGTATCCTGTGGTGAGTGAAAATATTTGTTATTTTATTTTATTTTATTTCCGATGTATCCGGTGCTGGTGCATAACGACGATCTATATATCTGGCCACTCAACAGCATTTTCTGGTAAGACTCCTAAGTCCATTTCCACCCTCGCATTTCGACTCTCAGTTGCTTCGGCCTTTCAGGGTTTCCCACTTTTTATTTTTTCTTTAACCGTTTGTCATTCGCATACCCAACGCCTCAAAACCCACTCTGAAATTCAAATCGAACTACCATGGACGCTTCTGGCGCCTCCTCCTCCGCCGCTGCTCATCCCATCAATAATAGCGGCGTTGATTACAGGTGCGGTGTGTTTATCAACCACCGCGGCCCGGACACCAAGAAGACCTTCGCTAGTTACCTCTACCGTCGTCTTCTTATACATGGATTGAGGCCCTTTTTAGACCAGGAAGAGCTGGAAGAAGGACTCGATTTTCCTTCCCAAATAGTCGGTGCTATTAGAAGTGCCTCGGTTAACGTGGCCATCTTCTCTAAATCTTATGCAGATTCACCATGGTGCCTGCGTGAACTCGTCCTCATGTTGGAGTCCAAGGCTCCTATTCTACCTATATTCTACCATGTCGACCCTGCTGCCCTCAGGTGGACAGATCAGCCAACAAAAGGAGTGTATGCTGTGGCCCTCAACCAACTCCAAATGAAGACAACGGTAGACCCTCAAACTCATGAAAAGAAGCCACGTTATGACTCTGCCACTCTTCAAAAATGGAGAAATGCTCTTTCTACTGTTGCAGACATAAGTGGCTTTGATTTGTTGGGCAAGTTTAATGGGTAACACCTCCAACTCCCTCTCTATGGATACAGTATATAACATGTGTATGATGTTTCGGCTATGGTTTCAATTGCTTATTTATTTGGTTTTCTCTTTGACTTACCAGCGACGAGGGTCTGTTGCTAGATGAGGTCGTCAAACGTGTGGTGGAATTAATGTCTGTAAATACACAGTTGTATGTGGCCAAGCATCCCACCGGTTTAGATGAGAAAGTTGAAGATTTTGAAGCTACGTATTAGCACAGCAACGCACAGGAGATGTTCAGGTTGTGGGCATAGTTGGCTTAGGCGGAGTTGGGAAGACGACTTTGGCAAAAGAGATTTTCAATAGAAAGCATCAGAGTATAGTAGTTCCTACTTTTTATCGGATGTAAGAGAAAATGCAAGAATCTCATTACATTCATTGCAGAGTAAACTTATGAAGGGTCTGTTTCATTTGGATTGGCAAATAGACAGCATTCATCGAGGTACAGAGGTGCTTAGACAGTTTTTCTCATCTTGTAAAATATTCTTAATTTTAGATGACATAGATCATGTGAATCAGGTAGATGTGCTTTTACCAGATAGAAGTTTCTTACATAAGGATAGCTTAATTTTGATTACATCCCGGGATGAAGGTGTTCTAGCCAGGTCAGGGGTGAAAGGTCATCCATGTATAGGTTAACAGGCCTTCCTTACTACCATTCGCAACAGCTATTTTGCTTATATGCCTTCTGTCAGCCCTATTCACAACCAGGGTTTGAGGATCTCGTACATAAGTTTCTAATGGCATGTGATGGATTGCCCCTGTCGTTAATAGTATTTGGAGCACTTCTCTCTGGATATAACGACAAATGTGATTGGGAGGCCATACTTCACCAATTAGAACTTCCAGAAGATATTAAGAATATATTAAAAGTTAGTTATGATGCCCTTGTCAAAGAGGAACAACAGATATTTTTAGATATAGCCTGTTTTTTTATAGGAGAAAACAAGAATAGTGCAGTAACAGTATGGGAAGGATCAGGCTGGAAAGGTTCGCTGGGGTTTAAAAATTTGCAGCTCAATTGCTTGGTAGAAGTGGACAGTAGAGAAGTTATACATATGCATGATCACCTGCGTGATCTGGGAAGAGAAATTGCAGAAAATGAATTACCGCGCCGTCTTTGGCGTCGCACTGCAGGGAACATTAACGATTGGCTGCTCCAGCAATCATCTGTAAGTCAGTCATTCAAACTTTTAAAATAGTTATATATTTTTTCCATAGTAAATCTGTATACAGTTTTCAACTTCTCCATCGTTTTACATCTTCGAAATAATTAAATTTAACCATAGCAAGCTGTGTACGGTTTCTTAATTTCCCATCCCAATGAACAGGTTTTAGCCGAAGCACGAGGAATTAAGCTGCTTCCTGGAGAGCATAGCACCGAACAAGTGGGTACAAGCTCACAAATGTTGTCATGGTACCAAAGGAATCGCCAAATGTTGAGGAACCGCGTGATGAAGCCTCGCAGTAGCTATCGTTTTCTTGGTTTTGAAGTTATGAATTTGCAACTTGTTGAGACTGAAGGGTATCTGCTGGATGCTATTTTGCGTTTGCCCTCGCCAAATCTCATATGGCTTTCTTGGCGTGATTGTCCCTACACTTACCTACCTTCCTGGATTTCAACTAAGAACTTGAGGGTTTTGAAAGTGGATGGGAGAGAACTGGAAACATTGTGGCACGGCAAATCGCAGGTAAATCTAAACGTTTTGATTTCATATTGCATCACAGGATCTCCAATGATTACTGACAGTTTTCTTACTTATATCTCTTTCTTACACTCGAAAAGCTTGATCTTCCAGGTACCTTTGCAGTTGGAGGAATTAGAGATTATTAACGCGACCCGTCTCTCGAGCATTCCAAAGTCCATAAGGCACCTGAAGCACCTGGAGAGGATCGTCATTGATTCTTCCTTTCTTGCTAAATTGCCAGAAGAAATCGGTGATCTGAACTCATTGAGGGCGTTGGTGTTGCATGCTGGTTCATTGAAATCATTACCAAACTCCCTTGGTAGCTTGACGAACCTCCACCACATGGACCTGTCATGGTGCCAGAAATTGGAGAGGCTGCCAGATTCCTTCGGCAGCTTGACGAACCTCCACAGCATGGACCTGTCTATGTGCGAGAAATTGGAGAGGCTGCCAGATTCCTTCGGCAGCTTGACGAACCTCCACAGCATGAAACTGTCTGGGTGCGAGAAATTGGAGAGGCTGCCAGATTCCTTCGGCAGCTTGACGAACCTCCACAGCATGGACCTGTCTTGGTGCGAGAAATTGGAGAGGCTGCCAGATTCCTTCGGCAGCTTGACGAACCTCCACAGCATGGACCTGTCTTGGTGCGAGAAATTGGAGAGGCTGCCAGATTCTTTCGGCAGCTTGACGAACCTCCACAGCATGGACCTGTCTTGGTGCGAGAAATTGGAGAGGCTGCCAGATTCTTTCGGGAGTTTACCTAGCCTTGTATATTTTGATGTTTCCTTTTGTGCTAATTTAACAATCTCAAGCGAAACATTTGGAAATATAAGAACCCTCCAGGATATAGATTTTGAAGGCTGTGGAAAGGTTGAAGTATGGCCCTGGCAACTAGCCCATCAAAGGTCCCTGAAAACACTGAAGTTGACGGGCACAAATTTGAAGAAAGAATTGGCAAGTGTGATTGAACTCCCCAGTGATTTAGAAGTTCTGTGGATAGCAAACCCTTTGCTGGACACGGTGATGCCTTCGCTGGGGGACTTATTGAAGTTGAAGGATTTGCATCTCGAGTATTGGCGGGAAGTGAAGTGTTTGCCGGCATCGCTTGAACGGCCGAGTCAGTTGACTTGGTTGACAGTGGCTGGTTGTCCCATAATCCACACATCAGAGGTATTATCTGATGAAGTTGTATACCCCAACCTTTCAAAGTTAATTTTAGAGGAGTGTATTAATGTGGTGGAGATTGGAACATTACCAAAGGCACTCAACATTACCAAAGGCACTCATATATGTGACATATGTCAGATTGGATAGGTGCTACAATCTGAGAAGTATACAAGGCCTTTGTGGTCTTGCTATGCTTCAATACCTAGACATTGAAAAGTGTAACGAACTTCAGGAGCTGCCGAGTGTTAAAACATTGGTGTTCTTGAATGTAACAGATTGTGAGAAGTTGAATAGCATACGGGATTTGGCGCACCAAACAAAGCTTCATAGGCTAAGTGTTAGGGGGTGCCCTGAGTTGGAGAAGCTGGAGGGAGTTGAATATTGTACATCGTTAAGGGAATTTTCTGTCAAGGGGTGTCCTAAATTGCGGTTGGGTGAGGGAGTAGTAGAGAGGCTGCGCCAGCAATGTATATGCAAATTCCAGATGGAGGTACCAAATCGAAATCAAAATTGAATTTTTCAGTTCGCAAGTTCGCAATTTAAAACATGAGGGACTTAAATACAATTATGCAGGCTTGTAATATAAATATAAATGGTATTTTAATCGGGAAAGAATTGGAGTCCATTTCACTACAAAATTATTTTATAGTGATGATGCTTTTGTATATTTTTTAATATTTAATATTTAAAAATATTTTAATAATTTTAATAATTATATTTTCATGAAATATATGAATAAGAATTAGCTTAAAGCTTTTTTTAATTTTAAATATTTAGAATTATAACATTAATGCGTTCGATAAATAACTTTTCCCAATTAAAATATTGTTTAATAAAATTAATTGAATTAATTAAAGTAATATTTTTTTTGAAATTAAATTATCTATTTTTTTTTTTATAAATTTGTTTTTAAATATTTATAAAATTAAATAATTAAATAGAAATTAATATAATTTGAATGAAAATAATATAATAAATATTTTGAAATTATAAAATGGTTTAGTTTTTTATGTTTTTTTTAAATTTAAAATTAAAACAAATGGCTCCACAAATATTAATAAAAAATTTATTATAAAGATAACAATTAATAAATATAAATATACATAAAGTTTTAAGATAATTTTTTTCTAATTGTTTTTAGTGAGATTTTTTGGAAGCTTTTCTAGTGGATTTTTTGGTCTAATTTCTCTAAAATCTCGGAAGGAATTTATTGAAAAATTTTTTTAGTTGGTTTTAGTGAGATTTTTTGGAAGCTTTTCTGGTGCGTTTTTTGTTTAATTTCTCTAAAATCTGGCACGAATTTATTGAAATCACAAGCTTGATAGATAACCTCTGCACAATCGAAGTGTCCTAGGGTTTTTCAAGGCACTAAATCCATATATACACTAGAAACAGTTCATTTTTTTTTCTAAATTAATTTTTCATTTACATTATATTTCATAAAAAGTTATAAAATATTTATAGAAGAGCCTTAACAAAAAAATGAAACATGTCCTTCAATTGGCATAAACATTGTGTAACAAAAATGTGTTATGAATTTACATAATTACTAACATAATTATATTGAGTATTGACATATTAACTAAAGATTATATTAATGGCAAGAAGGAAAATTTATGGCTAAAATATCTTCGAAGGGGTTGGTCCATTGATTGGATGATCATGTGTTTTTCTTTTGGCAATGAGATTGGAAGTTTGGCGACACCATCAATGAGAATTGGGTTCAGTACTAATAAAACCCTTAACACCCTCTTTGTTTCTTGGAACCTCCTCATTGGGTTGCCTTGAGTACTAATAGAACCCTTAAAGCCCTTCTTGTTTCTTGGAACCTCATCTCTAAGTTATCTTGAGTACTAATATAACTCTTAAATCCCTCCTTGTTTCTTGGAACCTGCTCATCTTCGAAAATTTGGGAGACCTCAATTCTGATTCCAAATACAACTTGACAAACAACTTCAAATTCCCCCTGTAGCACCGCAATTTTGTGTATGATGTCTTTTTCTAGAATATTGTGTTCATTCAACACTTGAGTTAGCTTTGCTTGTACCATCTAGTAAACATCAATAATCTAGCATAGCTTTGTTTCTAGAGTCTTCAAAAAGGAAGGGTCTTGAACCCACCCTTCTATTCCTTTTGAATATATTCTCCAATAATCTCATGTTTTCCCTCTACTCTGCCATCTAATTCTACATATGGATCTCTTTTGAACTCAAGGACCTTGGAGTAGAATAACTCTTTTGTTGCTAAGACTTCCCTTCTAACTTAGGATGTATAATTGGAATGCCCCTAACCATATTTCTTCTCAAGGGAGGTCATGAGTCTCCTTCTTTGGCCTCCTTTGCATATGTAATTTCACTTCTTCATTATGCCTAGGTGCATATGCTAGTGTCAAAATAATTCGACTCAAAAGACCAAGCTAAAGTGGGTTATCCCTGTAATGACCCTATAATATCAACAATTTTTTTTAATAACAATTAATCTTCCATTGGATGGTAGTTAAATATTGTACTACATTAATAGCTCCTTATATTATAGATAACCATGATAAAAGATTAGTTATCATCACAACTTTATTTTTTGGCATTTACTTCAGCGTTAATGGATGCATGGTAATAGGTTGCAAATTGGTGCTTTAACCAAATGTTTACATTGATTCTAAAAACTTATTGAACTAAATTTTGTTCCTATCATAAAGGTTCTCTTTCTCCACTTCATCTTGACATGGGTCTCACTTCAACCTTTTTACATATAGTACACATATCTAATCATATAATAAATACCCATTTTCTCTTCTTATGTAAAGATTCACATTACATTAGATTCCTTATACTTTTAATTAATAAAAAGTTATATTTTTACAAAGTTTGAATTATAATTATTTGTGTATTGACATTGTACTACTCTTTCAGAGTATATTTTGTTTATCTAAAATATTGGACCCTAGTTCAATGTGTGTGTGTGTGTGTGTGTGTATAAGGCAAATGCTTCACAATGTGTTCATCAAACTTCATTAGCATGACATTTGTAACTCTATCCTACTTTGTCACCACCATCATCATACTTCTACATTTTGTTTTAGTTACTTGATTTAAAACTCATATGAATAAAAACTTTTGTTTTTCCTTTCAATATGGGATTATGTAATGTTGTTTCTGTATTTTTCGATCACGGAGTGGGTGTTTGTTTTGTGTTGCCACGTACCCCTTTTCTGCAATCAACCTCATCAATGGTGTATTTTCAACACTGTCAGGTCAATGATTCACCTTTTATCTAGGGTTATCAAGATGTTTAATGAATTTTTAGACTTGTTCTTTCTGCCAATTCATTCTACCCTATGAGTTTAGCTTAGTCATGTCGTCCTTTATGGCTAGATTTTTGTTGGGGTTTCAATTAGGTTTGAGCACTACAAGTGGGAATTGATTTATTCACGTGGACAAATGGCCTCCATGTATTCTCAAAGTGGTAGTTGACTTTTCTACTTTTTAGTTGGAAGAATCGTTAGACTGTTAGACTTTGAGGTTCAATACCAGAGGTAATTTATACTTTAAAAGGGTTCATGCTCGACTATTCTTTCAGTTCTCCTTTCATTTGTAGTTAGTTAGCATACTGATGTTGTAAAATTTCTTTTACATGGTTGCAAAATGGATTTTCTAGGTTTATTTAGAAGAGCTAGACTGTAGCCACCAACAATGCCGCAACAAATCGGTAGCACTATAATCATCCAATTCTTCTAGTATTACACTGCTTATTTTTGAGTTATAATGATATTCTAGTATATTTTCTTGTATGGTTATTTCTCACTTGGAGGACACTCATCTCTTCCACACGCTAGAGTATTATATTGTCTTATAGTGTCATGTATCAAATATGGAAGTTTTCTATATTTGTTGAATTACTTCAAGTATCTCTCCAGTCGTAAGTAATTTTGTACACCTGGGTTACTTTCTATTCATATTCATGTTGAGAGGTTAAGACGCTATAAACTTCGTCGCTAAACCGTATAGGGTTACAAAGATAATTTATTGTGTATCAAACCCTAGGGTTATAGTACAATTTCAAGCCATTGTTAAAATAAAATTTTGTTCTTTATGAGGGTTACTGTCATTTAAAGACAAATTGTTCTCTTATTGTATTTTAAGGGTTTAGTAATTTTTTTATATTTGTGTTTACAACTTGGGTGGTTTATTAAACAATCTTTTTTTTTCTTTGATACCCTAGAAGGTTATTTTCAAGAGGGTTTTCTGAAAATTATTCGAGAGGGTTTCCCACTCTCGTCTGTTTAGAGTTCTTATGCAGTAGAGGGTTTTTCAATGATTTGTTTAACATAACCTTCTGTTTTTTATTTCTTAGACTGTTATCGAAACTAATAAATTATTACTCGTTATAACTTTAGCATGTTAGGCTTCTGTAACAGACGAGGTCCCGAGGAAATTCCAAGAGTATGTAAGGTATACCCTTTATGAAGCAATTTCAACATTTTGAATATATATATTTATATATGTTTTGTCTATAATAGCCTACTTAGAATCATAATAACCAAAAACTTCTCTGTACTTGTATCAAGTATATCTCAATCTCACCTTTTTTGGTTGTGGATATTGTTTGGTTACTTTGGAGTTCATCGTCCTTAACTCACAACACAACTATGTTTCCAGGTTAGATTATTATTCAATGTTTTCCTGAGAGTTCCTGAGCAAAGCATTTGTGTTACAACTGAGACAATGTCTATTGTCTTAATAATCTTCTTTTAGTTTTTCATTTTATTTCTCTATCCCATGTCAAGTATTAGGGAGAATGCAGTTCCCTTAGGAAATGTACCTTTGTTATATTATAGGAAATATTGCTTGGACAGATTATCAGTACAATTTGTATATGATTCATAATTTTCTTTATATTTATATATATTCTTCTTACTAGAGTGTCTTGTATTTGGACTTGTATATAACTTCAAATAAGCTTTTATATGTTATGTAGAAATTCTACAGTGAGATATATTTATGCTTTATAATTTTAAGTCCATCTACTTAGTATGTATAACTTATTTTCACCTGTTTTCATTTAATGTATTTTTTTTCTATCAATTATATGGTTGGTTTCCTATCTCATATAATAATTTCAGAAAAGAAAAAAATTTACTCTGATTTAAATTCTATGCTACCATAACCGTGTTCCCACGGTCCTAATGCTTTAATGTAGTTAGAATTATAAATAAGTGCATAATTGTGTTTACAGCCTGTTCATTTAACTATAAAACAAAGTTTTTTTTCAATTGTGTACCAATTATGGAATTAAAAACTCATTTATATATTCTTAGGATACTATATATTTAATTATATATATATAAAATCTCTTCCTATACTGCAACATACTGACTATATTCTTAGATCTCGGTTGCTGGCACAGAATAAGGCATTCTGGTCCTTGGATGTTGGCATATAAGAATATGAGAGCGACTATAGACCCTTGGATGTTGGCACAGAGGTTTATGGGAGCGACTATGGCTTTAGAGACATATCTGGAGGTATCAGTCCCTAGTCGCGCACACAAAGTGGTCCTGAGAGCGACCAGGACATCTTGGTCGCTTGCACAACAATAGTAAGGGAGCGAATCTAGGTCTTAAATGTATTACACCACAATCGCACGTATAAAGACATCCTGAGAGTGACCATGAAATTATAGTTGCCCGCATATAGTGACCGAGATAGCGACCAGGGAGTTTCGGTCGCACACAGACAGTTTTGATGAGAGTGACTCAAGTTTAGATCTAGGGTTTGACATATTGATTTTAGTTGACTTCAGTGATATGGTAAATATGGGTTTCTCTCTACCATTATACAAATTGGTGGATATGTAGATATTATTTGTTAGTTTCTGCTGCAAACATATGTATTGGGCTCATTGACAATAACAACTGTGCTCAACAATGTTCATCACAGTGACAACAATATACAGTATTTGGCATCAGTTTGTGACAGCACATTACAACCATCAGTATGAGGTTTATGATTCCTATCATGATTAGATATGTTTCATAGATATCATTATTGTTTTTCTGCATATATAAAGTTAAGGATTATTGTACTCTCTTTTGCTGCATCATTTTTAGATGACGATCTAAGAAGAAGAAGATTTGCAAAGGTTTTCCCCATAGTGGGTTTTTCCCAGGTCTCAGACCAATATTGGTGTCTCTATGTGTGTGCATGCTTTCTTCTATTGTTCCTTTTATGTTCTGCTTCATTGATGATGATGGTGATGTTGTTCCTTTCTATGTAATTGCACATGATGATGTATAATGGTGTAGATCTTAATAATGTAATGATGATATGTGGTGAACTTAAAGTACTAAGGGTGAAATGCAACTATCAAAGTAAAGAACAATGTCTCCCTAAGAAAATTTAGCAACTATCAATGGAGATTTATAACTCAACTCATTGCTGTATTTACAATGAATAACCTGCTCAAAAGAAAAACCATCATGACAAACATGACAACATGAAAACCATACCGTTTATTAGAGATTTATAACATAGCTCATTGCAGTATTTACAATATCAACAATACATAAATATGTACATATACCAAAAAGAATCATTTGCCTCCTCTATCAAACAATGAAGGATACATATCCCGCATCTGATCGACCATCTCCCATGGAGCTTCATCGGGCCCAAAGTGCTTCCATTGCACTTTAACTTGCTAGATTGCTCTATTCAGGAGCATGAGTTGTTTCCGCTACAATATGCACTGAGATCCCAATTGGAATTCTCCTTCTGGATCTACCGAGGTGCCAACTTGGCACATGATCCAATCCTCGAGGATATCTTCTTGCGATTGATCCACAAATAAACATGCTACTCAACCTAAAACTCTTTAATTGCCCTATGCTCATCTGCATAACTCTTATGTATATCATGTGTTGCCTCTAGATTCTTTTTTATAACCTGCATTTCCTATTACATTTTTTCCAACATGTTTGGACCTATCAACACCTTGTTCATTGGATTACTCCAATTGATGGGGGTATTACAACTCTGACCATAGAGCGCCTCAAATGGGCTCATCCTTAGTGACTCTTGATACATATTGTTGTAAGAAAATTAAACTAGTGGAATCTACTCCTCCCACTTCTATTGTTGATGCATGACATACATCCTCAGCATATCCTCCAATATCATGTTGACCCTATCTATCTATCTATTTGTCTATGGATGATAAGTTGTACTTAAGGCCAAATCTGTACCCAAACCTGCAAAAAAATCCTTCCAAAACCTGGAAGTGAACTTAACATCTTTGTCTAACAAAATCTTCTTCAAAACATTGTGCAACCTCACTATCTCCCTCATTAAGACTTGTACTACCTCACTAGATGAATAAGTAGTTATCACTGGAATGAAGTGAGCTTCGATGTCCTCAGTAAACCTATAATTAAATCTACTGAAATGACCTCCCATTTCCATTCTGGAATGAGAATATACTGTAACAAACCAACTGGGTGCTTACACTCAGCTTTCACCTGCTGACAATCCAAACATTGAGCAACAAAATATACCATTTCCTTCTTCAGATTCAGCCAATAGTAGTGTATAAATTCCTTGTAGATTCAAACTGCAAATTGTAATATGTTAAAGCAATTGACTTGAATCTACTGTACTCATCAACATAAACAATAATTGATTGATGAAATCATGACGCAGAAAAAGGAAGAATTCAATCACACATAGCAAAATAATTTTCTGGGGAAATCCACATCTAAAAACCCCTGCTATCTATATATTGCATTAATCATACAAATTTATAAGATTACAAAGCTTTTCTCAAGCTCGAGCAAACTCTACTCTATCAGAATATATCTCACTGCTTCACAAACAAGCTCCAGCCAATACTTAGCCAAATCTGTTTCCTGTCAAGCTCCTATTTCCTTGCGTAGTTTCCTAGGGAATTAGCCCATATTAATTGGGAAATTCCTCATCCATAACTCTGTAATCCATCAATAGGCCTTCCTCTGATTGCATACACCATTGGTTTAATTTAGATGATTTTACAATTGGTAGTACATTGTCCTTGAACTCCCATCTCAACTCGGTCTTTCTCTGATCTGACATGCATGATTTAATTATGAGTGAATCTTCAGTTTACTGGTTGAGCAGTGTTGGTTACACCCCACTATTGCAGGTTACACCCCACAAGTGGATCTCCCACTAATTCCTCCATCGATTGAAACTAGTTTAACTGAATCTAACTCAGTTAAACTGAATTAAATAATTATAACTCAAAAGAACTCAAGCTAGGCCCCTAAAATTTAGGAACCACTCTACATGACTCTAGATAGACTCTGAACTCGAATTAACTAAGCCAACTAAGTAAAATTAACTTAATTAACTATTACAAGTTTCTATAACAATTAGAATTATAATTTAATTCCTAATTTAATTCAAGGACAAAATTAAATTAGGATTTTCTTGTTGCATTTTTCAACACTCCCTCTCAACAAGAAAGGGATTATCTCCTACCCCAATCCTGCATCTGTGAAACTTGAATTTACATTTTGATAATGACTTTGTCAAAATATCTGCATCCCACTCCTTTGTTGAAATGATTGTAATTGATCTCTGCTTGTTGATGTACCGAGAAATTGTTGCTGACCCAATAATAAAGATCCCCTTGATGTTCTCTTTCTGTCGGATGGACTCCCTGTACAATCTGCATCTGTGAAGCCTTGAAGCTTCACTCCCTTTGTACCAAAGACCAAAATGAATGGTGCCTTTGAGGTATCTTAACACATGTCTAGCTTCCTTCCAATAAAGTTTGGTTGGCTTAACCATGGCTTGACTAAGTTGGTTAACTGCAAAACACATGTATGGTCGTGTGTTCACCAAATACATAAGTGAACCCACAAGATGTATATAAATAGTAGCCTCTGCTACTTCACCTGAAGTAGCATCTTATTTCCTCCATCTACTTTCTAGAGGAGTCTCCATGGGTTTGCTGCTCTCCATGTGGAACTTCTTCAGTATCTTGTTGTCATACTTTCCTTGAGAGACAAACAATTTCTCATCTCCTTTCCATACTTCCATACCAAGAAAGTAATGCATGAGCCCCAAGTCCTTCATATTGAATTCTCTTGTATGATACTCTTTTCAAGATTTTATCATTTTCTCATCACTTGTCAGAATGAAATCATCGACATATAATACTATAATAAAAAATTTACCTTCAACTACAATATGGTAAAGGTTTTCATTTTCTTCACTTTTGGTGAAGCCCAACCCAGTGAAATCGCTGAGAATTTTGGAGTAACAAGCACGTGGTGATTGTTTTTCCATACAACACTCGCTTGAGTCTGCACAAATGTGACTCTCTTTTAAAGGTCTCAAATGCTTCCGGCTGCTCAATATACACCTCTTCCTCAATCATACAGTTGACGAATGTTGTCTTCACATCCATATGATGTATCTTCCATCCCATCTGCGTTGACAGTGCTAGAATAGATCTGATTGATGAGTACCTTTCTACTGGAGTAAAGGCCCCATTATAATCAATTCCCTCCACCCAAGAGAACCCTCTGGACACAAATCTAGCCTTGTATTTCTCCACACTCCCATATGTTGCTTTCATTACCTTGTAAATCCATCTAGAACTCACCACTAACTTGTCTACTGGTCTTGGGACCACTTCCCAAACAATGTTAGTGATAATGGAGTCATACTCCTCAACCATGGCATCAACCCATACTGGTTGTTGCACTTCTTTCTCAAATGAGGATGGCTCAACCTCTACACTCTCACTCATCAGATCCATGTAGCTAATGTACCGATCTGGTGACCTCCTCTTCTTGCATTGTGATATTGGTGCTCCCATTTTCTCTCTAGCATCGTACATCAATCTATAATCCTCTCTGGTGCACTTCCTTCCATCTCTCAAAGTCTTTGCATGAGTGGATGCTTCCACTCTCTGCTCCCCTACATGTGGATGATCCACATCATCTTGAGGTTCCTCCTTTAGAGCTAAAATCTACTCATATGTATGTAACTAAAGCTCCCTCTCAAGGAAACATCTCATGGCCTTCTCTTCATCGAATTTAACATCTCTTCACCCGATAGTTGTGAGGTGCATCAGTGTACCCCACAAATATGACCAACTCAGTTGTTGGCTCTACCTTTTTTCGTTCATCCTTGGTAACATGGCAATAGACTGATGAACCAAAGATCTTGAAGTGTGCCATATATTGTTTCTTACTTGAAAAAAATTCTTCTGGTGTAATCATCCCAAGAATTCAATGAGGGCTTCTTTTTTGTAAATAACTAATTGTGTTGCATGCTTCATCCCACAAGTGCAACAACAACCCCTAATCATGTAACATCACCTGTGTCGCTCCCCCAATACATTTGTTCTTCCTTTCATCCACCCCATTTTGTTGTGGGTTATGAGGTGCTATTAACTCATGTCAAATGCCTTCTGATGCACAAAATTTCTTGAATTCATTCCACACACATTCTCCACCATTATTGCTTTTGAGAGATTTAACATTCTTGCTAGTATCTTTCTCGAAATGTGCTTTAAATTCACAAAATTTAGCGAACATTTTATCTTTCTTCTGCATGAAGAAAATCTAGCACTTACGATAAAAATCATCAAAAAATAATACATAATACATGTGCTTGGCCTTCAATGTTGTCGAAAATGATCCACACACATCTAAGTGAACTTGATCAAGGATCGCTTGTGCTCAACTACATTTATCATGAAAGGAATATTTGGTGTACTTCTTGTTTTTGGGAAAACTAGTGTCTTGTCAAATGACTAGCCCTCTAGGTTTGGCAACTACCCTAGAAACAACAATTTAAAGCAATTCAACGATTTCTTCTATGTGTAACAGATAAGAGAAAGAAATGGAACAAAATCTAGAATTTCTGCTTGATCCCTTGTTGATCTCTCTCCCCCTTGACAGAGCTTGCAACTCCTCTCCGCTACTTAACCTGGCTTGGAGACGTACCTGGCACAAGTACAGCAACAAAGAAACCATCAAAGCATCGTTAATCTATTACAACATAAACTATTACATAATCAGATATATAATGAACAAATAATAGCAATTCACAAAAATTGATAACATTCACAATTGCACAATCATATGGAAGAAAAATTGAAGAACTTTATTAATAGAAGGGAGAATTACAACCTAGTTGTCTGATCCAGCGTCATCCTCCCAGTTTCAATCCCTCTTCACCTCATGAAATAGCAAGATCACACCAACAATACAATTCTCTTTCCTCAATTACAAACTATCAGCACTTCTTTGCAATTCACAATATTCCAACCTCTAGATCTCTTAGATGAGAGATCCATTTATAGATGTGTGCAAGGGTGTGAGTCATCCATGGGGTTTTGATTAGTGTCATTCCACTTGTTACAATTGGTTCCACTTGGAGGTTTCTCAGATCCCTTATTCATCCTTAGGTGAATTCAGAGAGGGAAGTGGCATAGGAGAAGTTTCTAGAAGATTCCATGAGAAACCACCTAGAAAACTATCTCAAACATTTGTCCATCCTCGCCCATAACACCCTACAGAAGGCCTAAACAGTATGCATCACACCCTGGTAGTGTACCACTTAGTATGCATCGCACTTTGCTAGTGGAGCAGTCAGTATGGTTCAGTTTAGGCAATTTCTAGATGGTTTCTCATATGGAACTTTTGGGGAATGATGTAATCAGATGGCTATGTTCTTTTATGGTATGAAACAACTCTTTTAAGGGTTGATGAGCCCTAGTTTATAGACATATAATTTTGTGGTTGATGTGCCTAAATATGTCTATAACAGTTGCCCCCTAAAGCATGAAGTCGTAAATATTGATGTCGGGTGAAATGCTTTATCATGAGAATCTGAAGTTTTGAACTGTAATGTGACCTGCATAAGTTACAATACAATATCATAATATAATTTTCATGATCTAGCTGAGGGAGGCATTCCCATTCTCAGCTTTATAAATTCATTTCATGTACATAGATCAGATAGTCGTCTATAGATGCAGACTGGTGATTCTTCAGATATAGAGTCATCATCCATGGTTCGGATGACCATTTGTGTAGCACCTTTGTACATTTGATGTTTTTATGTCCCTGAATATATCGCAGCTCGGATGGATGAAACTAGATCCGGGGTCTTCAAACTCGTTCAATCTTTGCTTGATGTACAATTCAATCCATGTGAAGAGATGTTCTAAAGTCAAACATGGAGAGACATCGCTTGATTACCAACCAATGATGTGAGCTGTTAACAGACGCGAGAGGAATCATCGATAATGATGATGACCCTCAAGGTACTACAATACAATTCACATGGTGTTAATATATGATCCAATGTCGAACACCACGCAAAATATTTTGGTCGAAGGCCATTGATGTTAACCTATCGCCGAAAGTGAGAAACTTGCCATTGATGTATGCAAGATTCAAAGCACTGAAAGGGGTGTTTCTAAGTTAACTTCTTGGATAATGATCTGATGTTGACAAGAAGAAACTCGTCATAGGAGGGCCTTAATGTATCCCACATCTACAACATGAAACAAAGCAAATGATTTCTGGAGGTGAAAATGAACTGACGACACAAGGTTCCGGAATGGCGTCATGAAAAAATGAAGGTTGGAGGTATTGCAGTGGATGAGACATTAACTGGATGGTGGTTTCTCAACAGAATGACTTCTCTTGAACATGTTGGCGACACTGAAATGAATTGGTCATGTTAACCCCAAAAGACGGATGGTATGAAAGACCAATGGTGAGATGACCGGTGAAAGGAATAACCCAACCCAACTCAATCACGGAGATGAAGTGAAAGTGTCATGTTCAACAACGACCTGCTACCATAAAGTTTTCAAGTTTCTTCCTTTTTTCCCTAGTCATTGCTGACAAGTACCTCTTTATTTTTGTCAAGTTTGAGGAGGATAACATATGCTTGTTCTATAATTTTCCCTTCGGGCAAACATGTCACTATGTTTTAATGAGTCTAGTGACAGAGAAACTTGGTCTCGTCTAGAATGGATAATTTTGTCTCTATTGTTTTAACGAGATTAACGATAGGGATAACTCGGTCATTTTCATGTTTAGAGAGTTTGAAAAGGAACGAAAAGTAAACTCCATAAGTTATTTTTCGTAAAATAATCCCTTAGGTATGAAAAAGGATAAAATAATACAAAAGGGATGACTTTTCCAATCACTTTAACGAGCTGAAAAAGACAAGCGCTCAAATTTTTCGTAAGATAATCCCTTGGGTCCGAAAAATTATAAAATCATACAGAAGGGATGAATTTTCCAATCACTTTAACGAGCTGAAAAAGACAAGTGCTCGACAATCTTTTCATATTTAAGGAGTCTGAAAAGGGTTTAAAGAGGACTCGATTTTTGAGGAATGAGTGGTGTTTGCGGTAGCAACTGGTTCCAGTGACTTTGGAACTTCTCAAAACATTGTGAATTCTGTGAAGAGGCTGGCTAATAAGACCACTCATTGCAACTGTTCCTCAAAAAGGGTAGAACAACCAAGTGAGAGCGTATGATCGGCCAAAGGGATGGTGGTGATGGGATGTACACAAACAAGGTTCAAAAGGCTGATAGAATGGTAATCACAAAGGTTAAAAGATGGGTTCATTTTTTGACAAGCTTGAACCATGGGGGAACTATGCTTGGATTCGGTTTCATGTTTACACAAGCTTGAAACGAACAAACTATGCTTGGAAAATGGGTTCACTTTTTGACAAGCTTGAACCATGGGGGAGCTATGCTTTGAGTCAGTTTCATTTTTACACAAGCTCGAAACGACAAAACTATGCTTGAATAAAGGGGTGCATGCCCCCAACATGATGAAAAAAGAGAGTCTCTTGTAACCAGATGGAAGTCACTGTGGTGAAGTAGGATGGCTTCGTCCAGAATAGACAAAGGTGAATGGTGTGACAGATCGGTGTGATAGACCAATAACTTAACCTACAAGGAAACCTATCTTTACAACCAGATGCATGCCTCCTAAGCTTCATTACACTCACCATATTACTCCTGGCGATCAGGTGGATGGAATGAAGGTTCAATTGATACCGTTGATGTAAATGGACCATTTAGGGATGATGATTGACTTGGAGCTATGCTTGGACCAGGAAATGAAAACTGGTCAATGGTGACAATTTTGCCTTCATGCAGGAAACACATCACTCGGAAGAGTGTTGAAACAATAACTTCCATGTTATAAACATAGTCACGCCCAAGAAGTAAATTGTAATCTAAAGGTCCTGGGACTATCATTACGTTTAGATGAACAATTTTCCCTCCAAAAGTGATCGGTAACTTAGGAAGGATCCCTAATGGTAGACTGGTTCCTTTGTTAAAGCCTAACAGGTTCAGTGTAACAGGCACAAGCGGTGGCGAACCAAGCACTTTCCAAGCATTTGAGGAAAGGATACTCATTGATGCACCTTCATATATAATTGTGCCAGACACGATCATTTTACAAACTTGTACTATGATTGTAAAGGTACATAAGAAGGAAGGCGGGATCTTGCCAGTCGATTCCAATCAAAGGAAGTGACTAGACTGCTTGGAGGGGGTACCGAAGGAACATGATAATTGACCCCTTGAGTTACAAGAACTGGAGTGTTTTCTTCCTGTCTAGATGGAACAGGTGGGTTGCCCCCAAGTTCGTTAGAATCCATAGTAACAAAGAGAATTTGAACGATATCATTTCCACTGTCTTCGAGAAAGGTACGATTAGCTGAAGGTGAAATTAGGTCAATTGTTGCCTCAGTCTGTTGACTTTGGTCGGGTATAGACTCATATGATTCACTTTCAGAGAGAGTGGTTTTGATCAATGGTTGATTTAAGTCAGTCGATTTTTCAACTAGCGAAGGACTTAGGGAGAGTTTCTTGTAACCAGATGGGAGTCGTTGTTGTGAAACAAGATGGTTATCCAACACTCTTTTGGCTTCATCCAAAAAGGAAAAAGCTGAAGGGAATGGTTCCCTTCACATAACCTACATGGAATCTTGACTCTTCCCTTCCGTCTGTGAACTTTACTATCTGATGGTGTGTTACCAACATGATCTCCAAAGGTTGATGACATAGGATGGTATGAACGGGGAGACAATTCTTTCAAGATTCGAGGAAAGCAAGTACAATCTCGATGAAAATGGTCTCGTGCACAAATTATGCATGGAAATTTAGCTTTGGGAAGTTTAATGGGCGGATTTTCACCAAATGAAGCCTTCAAAGAAATGGTTGCTTGGTTTCCCCCTTGCTGAATTGGCTTCTTCTTCTTCTCCTTCCCTTTCTTCTTCTTCTCAGCTACCTGGTTACTATTATCACTACTTTCACCAAGGGAAGAGGAAGAAGGGGAGGGAGAAACAAACGAGGAAGAAGGCAAAGGGTCAGCTTCAGGATCAACTAATGGTGTACTCAATTGCGGAGAAATCGCGTCATTTTGAACCATAGAGGTTGAAAAAAGCCATACTGGCAGGCCAATGGTAAGTCCTAGAAGGGATAATGTAGCCATATAAGGAGCACCAATATTTCCCTAAGAAGGAAAAGGACTAGGATTCCCCTCAAAAGGGATTCCTTGATTGGTGGACTCCGGATTTGTCTCCATATATCTCAACCTAAGATCAACTAAGGAACAGGGATGTTATTCCGAATTCAATTAATTTTAATGACGCTTGGACACAACTTTGATTTTTTAGTTTTTAAGAGTCGAGAAAAAGCTAAAGATGACTCTAGTTTCCTTCGATTTTTAATGAGCCTGAAAGGACAAGTGCTCAGATGGACCTTTTCTTTTAAAGAGCCGAAAAGGAACGAAAGTGACTACTCTGGAAAATATAGACAGAGGGATTACCAAACCAATCGCAAAACTGCAATATACACCTTGGTGATAAATTAAAGAGAAATTACCAAGGACTTATGTATGATAGTCAATCTTCCCGAATGTTGTGTTCAGTGCATTGCGATCAATAAGGCAGCAGACTCAGCTTCCTATGGATAAAGGATATAAGCTTATTGTGGTCTCCCAATATATACGTGACAGTACAGGGAGCACAAGTCCGTGCTAGCACTTGTCATATCAAGGAGGAGGAATCACCCAACCTTCAATGAAAAGGATAGCCACTAGTTTTAATGATGCCGGAGCACGTCTCTAGCCTAGACCTCTAGATATGTTGCATTAAGTTCCAAAGCGTTGTTAGGTTCATTGAAATTTATTTTAAAGTTGATCTTGTTTAGAGTTTTCCTTTCAATGGTTCACCGCGTGATGTTGATTTGAAATTCCTAAAATGCAATCTAAAATGATAAACAATCTTTGTTTATTCTAAGCAATGAAAATCCTAGCTACTAGGGAAAGAAGATTATAATTCTTTCAAACAAAGAGCAAAGAGCACATAGTAGTGCATTTTCCTAAGTCATATTTTCACACACAAATCTAAAAATGCTAAATGCAAATGCATGTATTTTTTTCGTTCTCCTTAATGTGAAAAATACCAAAAAGGAAAACTAAATGCAGTAAAGATCTGAAATATTTTACTCAAAGCGACATTTTCGACAATTTCTTTTTCAAAAGAGAAAGGAAGACTCCACGACACTTTTCAATTTTGAATAAAAAAAATTCTTTCGAAACTTCGAATATAAATAAATCAAACCATATACATGAAGAAAAGTTCAATCGATTATCAAGGGAAGGAAGAATCTATTAGAGCCTAGATTTGCCCCAGGCTGAAAAGGCAAGGTTCTAGGTCCACATCAAACTATGCTCAGCCTCGTAGCTAGCCCTATGAGGATAGGAGAGGGCTCTCTCCGGGTCAATCTCAGTGAAAAGTGTTTCAATTGGCTTGAGATGACTTAAAATGAGAACTAATTTTAGGCTAGTAATTAAATATGAAAGGGGTGATTGATTGAAAGACTGGATTTTCTAGGCTGTATGGGACAAAGGACAGCCTGAGCTGAGAAATTACATCAAAGACACAGAGTGTTTCATGAGGCAAGATAGGCAGGAAGTCTAGCAATCAACTTTGAAATAATATGGAGTGGAAAGCCTGTTGAGAGGCTAAAAAGGGCATATATATAATGAATCCTTTTTAGAAAGAAGAAGACACACAGAACATGAACCCTTTTCCAAGGCAGAGCAATCAACTGGATTCTACCTTTCTTACTTAAAAGCATTCAACTAGAAATGATTATGAAGGAATGGTAAAACATAACAAGATACATATGAAACAGAAAGAAAAGACATGCTAAACTCATACCACATGAATCTCATAAATCAGAGCTGCATCATTTCATGAATTCTCTGCTAAAACTGTACAGTGAAGCGCTGAGTTTTTCTTCCACACTTTTTCCCAGAACTCAGACCTTTACAAATGATTTACCATACAATAAATAGGACCAATTTGTCAGAATATAGATCGACAGATAGAGGAGCTGTTAAAACAGCTCAAGAATTGAAAACTAAAGATAGAGAACAAAAGCCAAATAATCTTCAAAAGGAAGAGCTGCGTTACACTTGAAATCTGTTTGATAACCCACGAGGAAGCAACAATTGTAGCATAGATCTCGTAATTGAAGATAAACATAGGCGATCCAACCTATCTTCCTGCTGTTGTAGATATCTTCGCTTTATATTTAGGTGTTTGGTCTTTGACTATTCGCTTTCCTTTTTGCTGTTTGAACAAAAACTAATTCTTAATAAAAATGGGTTTGAACTAAGCTTTTGCCTTCAATCAAGGATAAAACGTGTCAATGAACGATCCCAGCTAGCAAATCCACGCGTTTTTGGGCGATTGGAGTGAGTTTGGGCAATTCTCGGGTTTCCTGGCTGTGTGTGCTGCGCGGCAGGCCCAATGCGCCGCGCCCTACCAGTGCGCTGCACCCTTGTTAATTTACATTGCGCAACATGGCCCAATGCGCCACACAGCATGTATGCTAGGCTATTGTGAAGGAATCAAACTGAAATGGTGAAAAGAGGGTCTGAATACTTTCACGTCGGAGATCCTCATCAAACTTTTTCATATACTTATCCAAGCGCTGAATATGTCCGTCTACCAGATTATATGCCTGAACTACTAAGGATACTTTTTCATCATCTATGTTGGAACAACCCTTGTAATTGTTGATCTATTTCACGCATAAGTTCATAACAACGTTTCATATCAGAAGGCAACGACGCAATGTAGGGAGATGAGGAGATCGAGTTGTTTTGAATTTATGGAACAAAGGTAAATCCTTTATGTGTCGGCTCTGTGCACCATGCCCCAACCCAATGCGCCGCATCGTGTGGGTGCACCGTGCCCATTGGAAATTACACTATGAGCTCAGGCTCTATGTGCTGCACTGTGTGGGTGCGCCGCACCCTATCCCAATGTGCCGTGCTGTATTCCAACACCCAGTTTCGACTCCAAACTCACGATTTCATTCCTCCACATTTAAACTCGACTTCTGTGATGTCTTTGGCATGCAGATGAATTGATAATTGTGGAAACATCTTATGTATCACAAGGATTTTAATTCTCGCTTCCATCTTTGTATTGTTTCAATTGTGGCATTTTCATTTTTAACACAAACTCTGTTATGCTTGCTTCCACTTGATTTTCGGACTGAAATAATGGCTCCTTTGTTGATTTTTTGCAGGTATGGTAGCATGTCTTGGTAAAGAGTGACCAGGGGCTACATGTGAACATTTTCAACTGAGAACCCTTGAAAATATACATGGTAATTATTTCAAAAGATGAAAAGACGACTTTTTCTTCAAAACAGGGTTTTGAAGAAAAGTCATGATCAATCAGTATGACAATGAAATTTTCGACATGAAAACATATTTTGAACCTCCCTCTAGCCTGTTGGCATTATTGGACACTTTTGGAAACCAAATTTATGAAACTCTAGACCTGATGACTAAAATAACTCTTTGTTGACCTAGACATCAAACAGGACTGTAAATGACCTGAAAATTGATTCGACCAACAGACCTAAGCTAGCAGGATAAAGCATGAGGGGAATGAATAACAAGGTCCTTCCGTCGGATTATGGCATGCCCCTATAGAAATGCAGCTGAGTGAATTGAGCGAGACACCGAAAAATTAAATGCAATAAGAGAAATGATCTCTAACGGAGGACTGAATAGACTGACTCTAACAAAATCCAGGACACTTCTCTTTTCGACACAAAAATGACAATTACGACACTTTTTGTACCAAAGCGACAAATCGATTTAAACAACTTTTCGGCAAAGGATTGTAAATGATGAACAAATACGCAAAAACATTCACTAATTCTAATCTAATGGAGGCTGATCTAGGTGATGCAAGTAGGCTTCAGTAAGGAGGCACTGTTCATATGCAGAAAATTAACTAAAAAAAACTCAAAACAAAGTCAAAAACCCCCAATTTCTAGAATGGAAAAAGAGTTCAGTCAGTCATCGCACCTGGGCTTCACAGTAATAGGGATTCATCACACTTACTACACTTGGGAGGTGTGATGCATACTGGGTTACAGTGATAGACAGTGTAATGTGACAAAGAGCACAAATGAAATGGTTTTTGGCTCAAATGTGCAGCTGTTTTCAATGAGTTAAGCTGAGTGTTGATGAACAGTAAAGAGAAAAGTATGAAGGAATGTCTTGAGAGGTTACTGAGCTACCAAAAGAGCATCTAGATGTGTTTGTAAGTCAAATGTTTAATTCATAAACTAAACCATAGGTTGACTAAACTAGCATTCATCTACTATGCAATTACAGAGCAAGAGCAGTTTGAAGGCTGCCTAGCTGACTTCAGGCTCTGTCTATAGTTTATAAAACAAACGATAACAACAAACAAACATCTATTCTTCCCCAGTGGAGTCGCCAATTTGTTTATGTGAAAACTAGTGTCTTGTTGAACGACTAGCCCTCTAGGTTTGGCAGCTACCCTAGAAACAACAGTTTAAAGCAATTCAACGATTTCTTCTATGTGTAACAAATAAGAGAAAGATAATGGAACCAACTTGGAACTTCCACTTAATCTCTTGCTTGATCTCTCTCCCCCTTGACAGAGCTTGCAACTCCTCTCCATACTTAACTCGCTTGGAGAGTACCTACACAAGTACAACAATAAAGAACCGTCAAAGCACCATGATCTATTACAACATAAACATTACAGAATCAGATATATAATGAACAAATGATAGCATTCACAAATGATAACATTCACAATTGCACAATCATATGGAAGAAAACTTGAAGAACTTTATTAATAGAAGGGAGAACTACAACCCAGTTGTCTGATCTAGCATCATCCTCCCATCTTCAATCCCTCTTCACCTCATGAAATAGCAAGATCACACCAAGAATACAATCCTCTTTCCTCAGTTACAAACTATCAACACTTCCTTGCAATTCACAATATTCCAGCCTCTAGATCTCTTAGATCAGGGATCCATTTATAGATGTGTGCAAGGGTGTGAGTCATCCATGGGGTTTTGATTAGTGTCATTCCACTTGTTACAATTGGTTCCACTTGGATAATTCTCAGATCCCTTATTCATCCTTGGGCGAATTCAGAGAGGTAAATGGCATAGGAGAAGTTTCTAGAAGATTCCATGAGTAACCACCTAGAAAACTGTCTCAGACATTTGTCCATCCTCGCCCATCACACCCTACAGAAGGCCTAAACAGTATGCATCACACCTTGGCAGTGTACCACTTAGTATGCATCACACTTTGCCAGTGGAGCATTCAGTATGGTTCAGTTTAGGCAATTTCTAGATGGTTTCTTAGATGGAACTTTTGGGGAATGATGTACTCAGATGACTGTGTTCTTTTAGGGTATGAAACAACTGTTTTAGGGGTTGATGAGCCCTAGTTTATCGACATATAAGTTTGGAGTTTATGTGCCCAAATATGTCTATAACACTTCCCAAATTTACACCCTTTGCATGTGTCTCTCTGCTCTAGTGTGCCCTTGGGAAGTCCTATAGAAATTAGCTGCATGATCTTCAAAGCTTGTGGTGCAAGTGACCCAATATTTTATGCCACAACTCACTGATGTCTTGGCTCTATACCTTCTCTTCTTTTGTGCTCAAAGCAGTGCAGTCTTCTACATCTAATTTGTAGAGGTCCTTCACCCGAACCCTGATCTGCTCCACCTGTCTTGAGGCTATGTGATGAAGGAAAGCCTTTCCCTTAATAAATATCAAATCGTAGCCATGGTCCTCCAACATGGAAACTAAAGAAAAATTCTTCTTCAAACGTGGAACATACATGACATCTTTTAATTTGAGAGGAGAATTAGGCTACCTCTGAAAGGTAATAGTACCAATGTTAGTCACGCTATACCTCCCATCATCTCCCATCTCGATGTGCATCTGGAGGTCCTTCTCCTCCAAGTCACTAAATAAATCTTTGTTATCAGTCACATGGAATGAGGCTCCACTATTAAGGTACCACACATTACCCATCATGCTTGTCACCATGCAAGCGATGAGGGTGAAATCCAGTTCGAATTTTGAAGCAAGAGCTTCACGTGCCGCTCCTCCTGAGGGCTTCTTACCAACCTTCTTGTGCAGACACTTTGTGGCATAGTGTCCTAGCTTGTGACAGGGAAAGAATTTAATATTAGACATGTCCTTCTTGTCGCCCTGATTGGAATCTGATTTGGAATGGTATGTATTCCCCTTCCCTTTCTTCATCTTTCTAGCTAATTCATGGTTCTTCTCATCATCATGCTTGGATGAGGATCCATCTCTACTTTTCCATCAAATATATTCTTGTACCAAGTCAGACCCCAATCGCTCCCACTCTAGTAGCTTCTCCCTCCCATTAATTGAGTCTAGGTAGTTGTGCCATCTCTTAGAATGTCCTAGAAGTGCTAGGCTCTCCAGATCATCTTCAGCAACTGTAACACTGACACTACAAGCTCATCCTGACATTGGGTGAACTTAGTCAAGTACTTCGGTATTGCATCACCCTTATCCATCTTTATATTTCTGAGCTTGTCCTTTAGTGCCAACTTACTATGGTAACTATTGTTTTGAAACAAGTCTGTCAAGGCCTTGCACATTGCAAATGGAGCTTCCTTAACATGGAGGTTCGAGACAATATGATCACAAACTCCTTCTAGGATAATACTTCTCGCCTTTTCCACACACTTTCTCCACTCTGCCAGATCTCGAGCCTCAGTTGTTGGAGGTTTAGGAATATCATTGTCTATGAGTTCCTTAAGCTTGTTGTCTTCCAAGATTGCCTCCATCCTGTCCTTCTAAGAAATATAGTTCAAACTACCCTCAAGGGAGTATTCGAGCCTCAACCCATAGAATGACATCCTGTTGGCTCTCAAGTATGATGATGCAAATTCGAATTCTCCTACAAAAGACAAACTCATATTCTCCTCTTCTATAGTGATTTCAGTTCTATTACCATGTAGAAATTCCTTGTAGATTCAAACTAGAGATTGTAATATGCTAAAACAATTGGCTTGAATACACTCTACTCATCAGCAGAAACAATAATTGATTAATGACATCACAAAGCAGGAAAAGGAAGAATTAAATCACACATAACATAATAGTTTTTCTAGGAAAGCCACAACTAAAAACCCTTGTTATCTGTATATTGCATTAATCAGAAAATGTGAGAATATTAGCTTGAATTTCACACATGTGAGAGAGATAGAGCCTAAAAATAAGAAGTTTCATCGCCCCATCTTATTCTAGACCTTCACTCTCCTCTTTCTACTCTTCCCAGCTACTGATCAAACTCTTTCTTGTATATCAAACTTGTGACTGAGTGAGTAACAAATGAAGTCGAATTTCTCCTTTATATAACCTTCCCAAGGGGTCAGATTCCCTCCTTTAGGACGATTTGATGTTCCTAGGGTCAAATTGTACTCCTCGAGATTCGAGGACTTCCTAGACTAAAAAATAATTCTTTCTACAAGTAAAAATTTCCCAGAAGGGTCTTATAAACATGACGTTAACTCCTTTGACTCATGAAAATAAATCCTAAGAACTAACAAACCCTAGAAGCACATAGAACATGCTTTTACCTAGAAGACCATCAATAATGAGCATGAAACCCATGCTTTAGTAGTATTTTTCTTTGTTTTTCTTGTTTGTTATATATTGAAATGAGTATAACAACAATTATGAGACTAAGGTTTAAGAAGGACAAAATTTCTTTGTTTGATACCCTATAAGGTTATTTTCGATAGGGTTTTTTGAAAATTATTCGAGAGGGTTTCACACTCGTGTTTGTTTAGAATCCTTATGCAGTAGAGGGTTCTTCAATGATTTGTTTAACATAACCTTCTCTTTCTTAGACTATTATCGAAACTAACAGATTATTATTGGTTGAAATTTTAGTATGCTACACTTCTGTGACAGGCGAGGTCCCGAGGCAATTCCAAGAGTATGTAAGGTATACCATTTTTGAAGCAATTTCAACATTTTAAATATATATATTTTTATATGTTTGCTTTATAATAGTCTACTTAGAACCATAATAACCAAAAACACTTCTATACTTGTTACATCAAGTATATCTCGATCTCTCATTTTTTGGTCTTGGATAATGTTTGGTTACTTTGGAGTTCATCGTCCTTAAATTACAAATCAACTTTGTTCCCAGGTTGGATTGTTGGCATTATGATTCTGGTATGATTATATGTTTCAGATTTTGTACTTGATGGAAACTCCCATGGCATGGCTTTCCATTTGATGAAAATAAAGAAGTACGCAGGAAGACAGTTCAGGAGGTGCGTACCCGCAGGTACGCCGTGCAGGGACCGCGTCCAGTTACGCAGCTTATCCATTCATGAGGTGCGTACCCCCCTACACACACTTCAAGGCAGTAAAGCGCGCTCATGTGGGGTTTCCTATGGTAATTAGCCGACGGTATTTCATTATCATGGTTTTGGCCCGTGGTATTAGTCCATGTTTTAAGGAAGATCATGCATATATAAAGCCAAGGAGATCATTTGGCTTGAGTATCTTTTGAGCATTGAATATCTTAAGATCTGATTTATTGGGTTCTCGGTTTAAATCGCTTGATCTATAAAGGAGAATTTAGAAGCGAATCTGTGAAGGGCATCTCTTGAGTGCAAGTTTAGATCTGAGCATCTGACTATATTTCAGCCCTAATCATAGGTACGTAGAAGCAGTGAAGGTGAAGTGCGTGGGTACGCAGGGGTGTCGAAGCAAAAGTGCGGGTATACGCAGAGGCGTCGAAGAGGCAGTGCGTGGGTACGCAGAGGTGATGAGGGTTCAGTGCGTGGGTACGCAGGGAAGCTGTGGTTCAGGTGCGTGCCTTCTGTAGCAGCACGTGGCGAGATTATTCTTTTGGGTGCGTACCTGCTGTTTAGGTACGCGGCGCGATAGTTCTTCTGGGTGCGTACTTATCTTACAGTACGCGGCGCGATAGTGCTTTTGGGTGCGTACTATACGCAAATAAAAAAAAGGGGCAGTGCGTGGTCACGCAGCACAGCAGAAGGAGCTCTGCGGGTGTACGCAGGGAATCAGAGGGTGAAGTGCGTAGCGACGCAGGACTGTGAAAAAGAAACTACGTATCTGGTCTAAGAGCTTCTGTTGGTTGAATCTCTCTGTTGATAAAGTGTTCTGGGTTCTGTTTCTGTTATTGTTAATCTGGGTATTGCAGCTGACTGTATAATTTACATGTACTTGATGATCATTTGATGTATATGGATCCAGTTTGAAAATTTATGAAAAGTGGTCCTTGAAAAAGAAATAGGGGGTTGTAGCTCCCTTCCAGGAGAGACTGGAAAACGAGAGAGATTTGTAGCTCTCTGCAGGTTGCAGCCTGCGTACTGGTAAAGGACTGCACCAGTACAAGACCATTGTAAAAGGAGTTTCTTATTTGAAAGAAGATAAAGACATATTGCAGCAGGTGGTTTTCACCCACATTGGGTTTCCACCTTATATCTGGTGTTCTTTGGTGTGACTGTTTGCTTTTCTTGTTCATGCTCATTATTTCTGGTATTGAAATGCAAAAATTATTCAAAGTATAAATAAGAAAGAATTGTTAAAAGATCTAGATAATACTGATTCACCCCCCCCTCTCAGTATTATTTTCAACAATTGGTATCAGAGCAGGTCCTTCTAAAGAAGCTTGACCGCTTGAAGGAAGATCTTCTTCATCATGAGCAACTATGAGAGGGAAGCATCTATCAGGCCACCGGTTTTTGATGGGAAAAACTTCAACTATTGGAAGGTAAGAGTTACTGCCTATCTTCAATCTCTTGGTACAGAAGTTTGGAACATTGTAGAGACAGGTTATTCTTTTCCTTCAACTACTCCTACAGATGCAGACGAGAAAAAGAAATATGAAACAAATGCAAAAGCAGTCAGTACCCTATTAGGGTGTATATCTCAGATGGAATTCATGAAGGTAATGCACTATAAATCCGCAAAAGAGATATGGGACAAAATTGTCACAAGCTATGAAGGAGATGAACAGGTAAAGCGTGCCAAACTTCAAACTCTCAGAATTCAGTATGAGACTCTCAAGATGTATAATGATGAAATTGTGGCTAACTATTTCCTTCGGGTAGATGAAGTTGTTAATTGTATGAAAATTTTGGGTGAAGAAATAAAAGAGGCTATTGTGGTTGAAAAGGTTCTAAGATCATTGTCCCCCAAGTTTGAATCTAAAGTATCTGCTATAGAAGAAAAAGAAAATCTACGAATTCTTACTATGTCTCAGTTGCATGGAATTCTAACTGCTTATGAAATGAGAAAGGGAGGTCCATCAGATAGAAGAGAAGCTGCTTTCAAGGCATCAGGCAAAGGAGAGTATTATGAGGCAAGTCACATACCAGAAGTAGAAGAAGAAGAATCAAATTTTGTCAGAAATCTTCAAAGGGGTTCTGGAAGGTTCAGAGGTAAGTTACCTTTTAAATGCTTTGCTTGTGGAAGAGTAGGTCATTATGCTACAAAATGTCCTTATAAGGATAAGGGAAAGGAACCCGCTAGATGGAACAAGAAACAGGGTGCAAATAAGAAAAGCTACTACACTCATGAAGATAGTGATGGTCTATCAAATAGTGATGAAGATGAATGAGGTA
>APFE031108028.1:49186-94082 GCA_000404065.3 Pinus taeda
GAGGAAGAGCTTGCCTATATAAAGCAAAGGAGATCATTTGGCTTGGGTATGCTTTTGGGTTGAATATCTTAAGATCTAAAATATTGGGTTATTGTTTCAAAAGCTCGATCTATATGAGAGTGAAGTGGAAAGCGAATCTGTGAAGGATGATCTCTCGAGCGCTGCAGCTGCGGAAGTGCGGAGGCACCACAGAAGGCGCAGTGCGGAGACGCCACAGAAGGCGCAGTGCGGAGACGCCACAAAGGCGCCACAGAAGGCGCAGTGCAGAGGCGCCACAGGAGATGCCACAGAGGCGCCACAGAAGGCGCAGTGCGGAGATGCCACAGAGGCGCCACAGAAGGTGCAGTGCGGAGACGCCACAGAGACGCCACAGAAGGCGCAGTGCGGAGACGCCATAGAGGCGCCACAGAAAGCGCAGTGCGGATACGCCACAGAGGCGCCACAGAAGGCGCAGTGCGGAGACGCCACAGAGGCGCCACAGAAGGCGCAGTGTGGAGGCGCCACAGGAGACGCCACAGAGGTGCCACCGAAGGCGCAGTGCGGAGGCGCCACAGAAGGCGCCACAGAGGTGCCACCGAAGGCGCAGTGCGGAGGCGCCACAGAAGGCGCAGCTGTGGAGGTGCGCGGCGCCACGGAAGGTGAAGTGCGTAGCGACGCAGGCCAGAGAAAAGGAAATTGTGTATCTGTCTTAAGATCTTTTGTTGACTGATTTTTTTGTTGATAAGGTGTTCTGGGTTTAGTTTACTGTTATTGTGGATCTGGTTATCTGGGTGACTTACTGGTACTTGATGATCATTTGATGTTTATTGATCCAGTTTGAAAATTTATGAAAAGTGGTCCTTGAAAGGAAAGAAGTAGGGGGTTGTAGCTCCCTTCTAGGAGAGACTGGAAAACGAGAGAGAGTTGTAGCTCTCTGCAGGTTGCAGCCTGCGTACTGGTAAAGGACTGCACCAGTACAAGACCATTGTAAAAGGAGTTTCTTATTTGAAAGAAGATAGAGACATATTGCAGCAGGTGGTTTTCACCCACATTGGGTTTCCACCTTATATTTGGTGTTCTTTGGTGTGACTGTCTGCTTTTCTTGTTCATGCTCATTATTTCTGGTATTGACATGCAAAAATTATTCAAAGTATAAATAAGAAAGAATTGTTAAAAGATCTAGATAATACTGATTCACCCCCGCCTCTCAGTATTATTTTCAACAGTAAGGTATACCATTTTTGAAGCAATTTCAACATTTTAAATATATATATTTTTATATGTTTGCTTTATAATAGTCTACTTAGAATCATAATAACCAAAAACACTTCTATACTTGTTACAGCAAGTATATCTCGATCTCTCAATTTTTGGTCTTGGATAACGTTTGGTTACTCTGGAGTTCATCGTCCTTAAATTACAACTCAACTTTGTTCCCAGGTTGGATTGTTACTTGGTGTTTTCTTGAGAGTTCCTGAGTAAAGAAACCATGTTACAACTAAGACAATGTTTATTGTCTTGATAATCTTCTTTTAGTTTTTCTTTTTATTTCTCCGTCATGTCAAGTATTATTGATAATGAAGTTCCTTATGAAATGTACCTTTGTTATATTATAGGAAATACTGTATGGAAAAATTATCAATGAAATTTGTATATGGTTCGTAATTTTCTTTATATTAATATATATTCTTATTACTTGAGTCTCTTGTATTTGGACTTGTATATAAATTCAAATAGACTTTTGTATGTTATGTAGAAATTAAACAATGATACATACTTATATTTTAGACTTTTAAGCCTATTTACTTAGTATATGTTTAACTCATTTTCACATATTTTCATTTCATGTATTTTTATTTCTATCAACTACACAGTTGGTTTCCTATCTCATATAATACTATCAAAAAAGAAAAAAACATTACTCTCATTTAAATTCTTTGCTAGCCTTTTATTCTAGAATAACCGTTTTCCCATACTCCTAAGGTTTTAATGTAGTTAGAATTAGTAAATAGGTGTATAAATCCGTTTACAATCTGTTATTTTAACTGTAAAGTGATGCTTTGTTCCATTGTATACCAATTCTGGAATCCAAATTTCCTCTATATATTCTTAGGATACTATATATTTAATTATATATATACATTCTCTTCCTATACTGAACATACCGAGTATATTACTAGATAATGCAACTTTCCTTGTATGTCAATATGCTCTTAATCGAATTATTCACAACCATAAATATAGTTGTTTTTTTTCTTCTGCTATATCAATTCAACATTTTATATCTGCAAAATCAGGAAAGAAAATCCTTACCAAAGTTATCTGTGCATTCAATCTACTTATCTTTTGGAAATATCAATTGAATACAAAATTCTCTTTAGAACTAGCATTCAAATATTGAAATAAGATATTAAAAGAGATATTCAACATACTCTTGCTCAACATACTAGAAAAATTTCTTCTCAGAAGCAAGGATTATGTACTTGGCTCCTCCTTTCCTTCACACAAGCTTTACTAGTCCCCCCAAGAAACCAGGCCCGTAATTCTTTCTTTATATAATATCTATTTATGCTTTTCTTTAGTCTCTCAATCTCCTTTTTTCTTAGAAAATATGTGACAAAAGCTTGAAAACTTTTGATATTTTTATCCATCAACCACTTTTGAGTGTCATCAATTGCCTCCACCTCATCAACAGGTGATAGGTAGTTAGTATCTTATTAATGAGCTCTTGTTACCCACTTCTAGAGGCAGCTTCTTGTCTTCTAGGGTTTAACAACCCTCATGAAAATTCCATGTAATAAAATTTAATAAAGGAAAAATAATAACCACGGTTGATGGGACACTTATTACAGCCTGAATGTTGGGAATTTTAATTATTGAAACAAAGAATTTTAATTCCTGAAACAAAGAAGAATATAAATAAGTATCTCACATATTAAAGCATAAAGTTAGAAATACCAACTTGAAAAATTTATTCTGAGAACCAAGGATTAAGTACTTGGCTCCTCCCTTCCTTGAGACAACCTTTGCTATTCCCCCCAAGAAACCAAGCCTGAAATTCTTTCTTTCTATAATATATATTTCCGCATTTCCGTAGTCTCTCAATCTCCTTTTTTCTCCAAAATTATGTGACAAAAGCTAGAAAACTTTTGATATTTTTATCCATCACCCACTTTTGAGTGTCATTAATTGCCTCCACCTCATCATTAGGTGGAATTTAGCTGTGGGTTGAGTTACTAGTCCTAGAAGTTTGGTTGGAAAAAACGCTCTGGAGCCCTAGAAGTCTTGGGTAGAGACCAATCTAGTGATGGTTTGTGATGTCCAACTGTGAGGTGGAATCATTGTTTGATGGGTTGAGGTGGTTTGGCCTTTGGAATCCCTAGATGGTCTTGATTGATGTGTTTTATGAGATCCCACATTCGTTCTTGGAATATGGCATGGGCGTGACTGGATGGAGAGAGATTTGGGTCATCCATGTCTATGATCAGGTGGTTCATGGAAGTCCTAAACCCGGTTGGCCTTTACATCATTAATATGAGGTTATTTATCCTTTTTCTTTCATGAGTATTATACTAGTTTATATGTGGATTATATGGCTTTGTTTCCTTGGTATTTTTGTTGTTATTATGTTGGTTATGCACATGTATTATGACAATGGCTAGGTATGGATCTCATCATGTTTTTATTTGTAGATGAATGAACAATGTATTTATGTCCTAATAGATGATAATGCAGCTAATGTGTTAAGGAAATAATGCCTCATAGTGAATCTCAGATAAGTATGAGACCCCTATGCTCAACTTTGATGTTAAGACCTATAACTTTTATGTTTGTGACATGTTTGAAGAAATGCTTGTCATGGCTAGTAGGGGTCCAGTCTAGTCATTGTCAATGTATTTGTAGATGTATCATTGCTTCATTATGATAATTCATTTATGAACATGTTGTTGAGTTCTAGGCAGTGACCTGAGATCTAGGCCTAAAAAAGTGACACAAACCGCGGAGTCATAGGCATGGGTCTAAGGAGAAAATTCCGCAGACCCATGCATACCCATGCTGTGGGAGCATCTGTAGCCTCCAGGACGCATGCTTATCCATATCAAGGGAGTGTATAAGGGTTTAATGGTTTAAAAACTCAGTGGGACCCAGGGGCTGGTTACCTAAGTGGTTAGGATGGATCCTGAGAGTTTTGTTACTGATGTGGAAGGCCTGTATGGTGTGTTTCCATCGGTTTTGTTTCCTTAACTGGTACATAGGGAGTCAAATCATATCACAGTAACTTCTCATCACATGTTTACCCTGGTTGTCCTATTACTTGGGTATATGTGGGAGGAGGGTGTTACAGAGTGGTATTAGAGTATGGTACACCCATCGAATAGGATGGGTTGTGTGTTGGTCATGCATGCATGTCGGTTTCATATGTGTTTCTTGTGTTGTAAGACCATGTGCTTGTTTCATTTTCATGGTGTTGATCATGGTTGTAGTGAGGTCACTGTGGGAAGTGGATGGTGTTGTTGTGGAGTGCGTTGTCATGAGTGAATGGTTGATTATGTATTTCTTATGCACGTTAGTATCCACATGTGGTCAAGTGTACAATGATGTGGTGGTTGTTGTCTTGCGTGAGGTCATGGTATGTGTGGTTGATATGGTCATGCATTGATCACTAGAATCTAGTTAGAATGATGGTTATATGCTTATATTCTTATGTGTTATATTTCTATATTTTGTCATGATTATGTTATACATTTATTATGCTGATTTGTTGATCTTGCAGACAAGGTATCCTCCCCAATTTATGCTAAGGTATGTTGGTTTACTGTGATTTGGTTTAGCTGACATGATATAGCTTGCCGGGAGAATGTCAAAGATGACTAGCAAGATGGTAAACTACAATTCCCATGACTCTCCCTATGGATCAGATGAGCAGCATGGTGTTGGGAACTCCTATGATTTGGCAGACAAACCAAGGAGCTTAAAGGTAGAAATAAGGAGTTGTAAGGAAGACAATGACAGAATCATACAGACACAGGAGAAACAAGCAAAGGTAAATGCAGTGATACTGCAGTGTTTGTCAGAATTGAATTGACACAAACCCCTTCAGATCAGCCATGAGTTGGAGGAAATAACTATTGGGGCATATGACAATGGGTCTCTTGGTGGGTAAAAGTCAAATAAAGATGACATGATCAAATATGGCAGGTCTTTGGATACTCCCGATAGGAAAGGGGATGGATGCATGTACTATTCTAGTTTTTGTTTTGTTAGGAATTATGATCACCATCATTATCATCCTTCTAGGAGGAGTGACAAGGGATATTTTTAGGATGAGTTTAATAAATAAATACCACCTACATTCGATGGAGAGATGAAGAAATCATAGGATGCAAAGTCATGGTTTCTTAGTATGAGGAAGCTCTTTAGGTTGCATGATTACTCAGAGAACGTGAAAGCCAAAATAGTTACATTCAGTCTCAAAGGTAAATTAGATATTTGGTGGGAAGATGTGAAGAATGTTAGAGGTATTAATGAGGAGGACTTGACTTGGAATGAGCTCGAGGGACTATTCAAGAAGAAGTACTTATCAGAGAGATACTTTGATGACCGAAAAAAAGAATTCTATGAGCTAAACATGGGATCGATGATAGATGAGGAGTACACTAGCAGGTTCTTGGAGCTACTAAGGTATGCTCCTTACCTCAAGGAGGAGAAGGCCAAGATTCAGAGATTCACTATTGTGTTACCAATTACATTCAAAGACAATATTGAGTTCGATAAACCTAGATCATTGGAGGAGGCCATCCGAAATCTAAAGCATTGCTATGAGCAATCAAAGCATAGATCTGAGACTAAGACAACCTGAAAAGGTAATGCAAGGAACAAAGAAAAATGGGACAAGAAGCAAGCAAGACCTCAGGGTACAAGTAATAAAGAGAATGAAGTGTCGTTTAAGAAGTTCATGGCATTTCATAGAGGATAGGTACTTCGATCCGAGGAGAAAAATAAGTATGAAGCCTGGAAGCCTTTGCAGTGTTCGACTTGTGGAGGAGAGCATCATAAGAGATATTTTCCACAAAACTAGGGTGGTAGACCGCAAATATACAATGCTCAGGAGGAACAGATAATGGGAGATGTTGGGTAGAATATTCCTAGGATCTATGTAGCGCTGGATAACAAACTGACAGACCATCAAGTATCTATCATTGAGATAGATGGCAAGCTTTGTGATCAAGTTGTTTCTATTTTGATTGAACTTGGATCTAACTACAGTTATGTTAATCCTAACCTGGTGGATACGTGTGGTTTGAATAGATAAGTTCATGCAGAGTCTTGGTTAGTGTAGTTGGATACAGGTACAAAGAAGCGAGTTCATCATTGGGTAAGAGCTTGTACATTTGATTTTAATGGTATTCCTACCTCAACACATTTGAATGTATTACCGTTGGGATCATAAAACATGTTGTTGGGCATGGATTGGTTGTACCTTCATAGAACCAAGGTGGATTATTATGAAAAATCCATTGAGTACTTGGATGACAACGGGGAACAAATATTTTTGCGAGGTAAGAAGAAAGCAACATCAATTAGAATGGTGACAACTATGCAGGCCAAACATAGTAGCGGGAAAGGGTGTGTGTTATTTGTAGTGCATATTTATAGTGACAAAGGTAAGGAAGTTGAGGATGCAGATGTTTTTAGTAGGTGCCCAGTTCTACAACAGTTTTAGGATGTATTTCTTGCAGATATTTCAAATATTCCAGCTCACAAGGAAGTAGACTTTTCTATTGAGTGCCAAGGGTAACTCCATCGCCAAAGGCACCTTACAGGATGAGTACACTTGATTTGGTGGAGTTGAAGCTACAATTGAAGGAAATTTTAGACAAGGGATACAATAGGCCAAGTGTATCACCATGGGGCGCACTGGTGTTGTTTGTGAAAAAGAAGAATGGTACTCTCAGGTTGTGCATTGACTATAGGCAGTTGAACAAAGTGACCATCAAGAATAGGTATCCGTTACTGAGGATTGATGACTTGTTCGATTAGTTGAATGGAGCAACAATGTTCTCGAATATTTATTTGAGATCCGGATATCATCAGGTACACATTAAAGAAGAGGACATCCACAAGATAAATTTATGGACCAGGAATGGGCATTATGAGTTTGTTGCAGTTCCATTTGGTTTAATTAATGCTCTAGATACCTTTATGTGCTTGATGAATAGTGTTTTGCTTCTGTATTTTGATAAGTTTGTTATTGTGTTCCTTGATGATATATTGTATATTAAAAAAATGAAGAAGAGCATACCGAGAATTTAGCAACAGTGTTGTGATTGTTGAGAGAGAATCAGTGGTATGCTAAGCTTAGTAAGTGTAGTTTCTTTCAGACTGAGTTACACTACTTGGGAAATGTGGTTTTCAAGGATGACAAAATAGTGGACCCATAAAAGGTAAGAGCTATCATGAAGTGGGCAACTCCAAGGAATGTGGATGAGGTGAGATCTTTCATGGGGTTAGTAGGTTATTACAAGAGGTTCATTAGGAACTCACAAATTTCTTATCCTATCATATCATTGCAAAGGAAATATAAAAGGTTTGAATGGACAGAGGATTTTGCAGCCAGTTTTGAGAAGCTTAAGCAATTGTTGACACATGCACGAGTGTTAAAGATTCCAGATCCAGAAAAATAGTTTGTAGTATGTGAAAATGCTTGCAAGAGAGGACATAGTGGAGTCCTTATGCAAGTGGACAGGTGGTATGCTATGAGTCAGGGAAACTAAATGAGCACGAGAAAAACTACCTAACACTTGATATTGAGTTGGAAACTATTATACATGCATTGAAGATGTGGTCGAACTATATTCTTGGTAGGAGGTTTGTATTGTTGGGTGATCATAGTGGTTCTACATGTCCTTGATTTACAAACTTCTGACGAGGTACAACCCTTCAAGTTCAGTTTTATTTCCTTAAAAAAAAATTAAACTGAATAATCAAGGATAAATTATGGTGCAATTCCAACACATCGATAATTACAAAGATAAGTTGGGGTCATGGAATTTGTTCAACTCACCCGAAATGGCACCGCTCTTGACTATACATCGGGCCCAACTATGGTCGAGTTTCCCTTTGCCCAGTGAATATTAAAGTCGATGAACCCCCGACTCCTGACTGCTAAGAGGGTCGTGATACTGGGTTGGAGTCAGGTGAAGTCTCACAAGTTCTATAAAATGTTAAGGGTTCGTGCCAACCCCGACTATGATCCCACCACCTCAAATCTTAGAGCATAAATTGAAAATCCTACCTTAAGCATATTTTATCGCTACTGAATTTTGTTCTTAATAATGTGCTCAGTATTTGTAGCAAAGCCTCATCCTCGAAGCTAGGAAACACAAGGTTCCACTTATCCCTTCAATAATAAAACCACCATTACTCAAGGAAATAAACAAGAAAACAATTGATTCCCTCCTTCTAGCCTTCGTGCCCGTGAAGCCTCTTAGTGCACACGCACGCACACACACTGATATATACAACATTTAGGAAAAAAAAATTGTTTAACAAATTATAGGCATGATGACAACGACAACCTTTCTAATTTTGATAACAAAAACTTGTTCTAGAAGGGAATATTAACAAACATAACACTTGTCCCACGAAAGAGACACATCTATCAATAGTAAAATAATTAAACTTTCCTAGTGCCTCCGAGGAGAAATTAACAAAACCAATTGTGATATATTTACAGACTTTTGATGTCAAGACAAGGAGTGGAGTGATGCTCCTGCATTAGTTTCCCAGAGCAAATCTTGTGTCTATTTTGTGTGATTTTAGTTTGTTTTTCTCTATTTTCTGCGTAACTTTTATTTGCATGCATGCACTATTTACAATGAAATGTACAAATCTAGAAATCTAAGAAAATTGTAATAGTGTAAAACTTCATATTTTAAATATAATATTATCAGATATGTTGTGATGAATTGCTGAGTGGAGTATCCATGACAGTTTATGGATCACTGTTGGAGCATCTCTAGAGAAAAATAGATATTCATGGAGAAAAATAGAGCAAATCTAAAATGTTTTATAATTTTTATTTTTATGTTAAAATATTGATTATCAAATTAATTTTAAATATAAACATTATTCATATTTGTATACTAAATTGGGATATAGAAATATAGTGGTTGAGGGGGATTCTAGCTTGGTCATTAACATGATGACAAAATTGAACCATGGAACCAAATGGGACAAGCTTATCCATAGCTAGCGAACTACTAGACTAATCAAAGAAATAGGAGAGATGATTCATAAGTTTGATTACATAATGGTCAATAATGTTAGACGAGGGAGAAATAAAGTAATGAACTTCCTAGCTAATTGGGGATGTAGTCACCAAAATGACCCTGTGGAGAAAATATGGCCAATTCAACCCTAGATTGAACTGTACCGAGCCCTGGAAGAAATCTTGGCCAATTAGTAGGCCAAACCCTCGATCGGGGTGTGAGCTAATATATTAGCACATTAAGATGGAGTTAATGGTTAGTACTGCAAGGCACATAACCATATCCCCCCCAAATGCTCGAGGCGATGGCTGTAGTGGCCCCTTGAATGATGGCAATCACTGTATAGGATAGGTGGAAACGGGAGGAAGGGAAGTGTTAGAGTTTGTAATTGCCCCAGAGAGAAGTATGGTGAGTATCAAAGTGATTGTGGGTAAGGAGACTAGAGCAGTGGGCTTGTTCTGTGGTGCCACGAGCAACAATAACTCCATCGACTACACACAAAGGATTATGGTTTGCCTCACTATACAGGGCCGAGCCAGAGAGACCATTGAACAACCTACAAAAACTCGAGGCCACACTAAGAAACCTCATGTGACAAGGCAAGACACAGAACCTGGACCTTCGGGTGGCCGACAAGGTCGAAAGTCTGTTGAATGGTTAATTAATGAGGTGGCAGTTGCTTATCGAGAGGGAACCAATGAAGAAATTTGAAATTTGTTAGAAGAATGGGAAGAAAAAGTGAAGCAGGAGAGTGAGAGAGATACATAATTGGAGGACTGGAGAGCCTTTGTCTCAAACCTTGGAAATACAAGAGGTAGAATCACCCAATTCAAGTAGACCAGCTATACTGGCTGATGAAAAGCCTGTTGGGAAAGGCGATGGAGAAAATCACGGTAGGCATGGCAATCATAGTTCAAGGAATGTCGAATTACAAGCAGGAATTTCAAAACGTGCAATTTTCACTGCACAAACAGGATGTCCGCCTTGGCCGAATTGAGCAGCATTTGCCATGTATCTTGGTCCAGACAGAGTTTCCCGGTATGAATGCCAAAGATCCAGCACCAGTGGAATCAACATCATATGAACAACATGATTAGCATGCCTACTTTCTGATTTTTTTTTTATATATGCAGATAGCTTTTAAATTTGTCTGTGCAATTATATATGTATGTAGAACTCTAGAGTATGGAAGTGGAAAAAAATCTGAAACCTATATTGCTTGGATAGAGAGACTCAAGGTTTTTTGCTACTGGATGGCATATAATGTGGATAGGTGACCAACATACGTAGTTTCGCACTAGGCAAGTTGAGGCGATCTAGCCAATTCTATGTAGTGTAAAATTTCTCTATAATTAATGAAAAAAAGATCTACCAAACTTAACAAAAAAAATTTATACTAAATTAGAAAATACAAATATTGAAATTAATAGTTCCATTCATATTAATATTAAAAAAATAAATATTATTCTTAAATATGAGAAACAATTATTTGTTATTAAAAGACTTTGAAGAAGTTCAATGCATCTAAAAAGCATGATTTACTTTGTTTTCCATTTTACGTCAGCTATATTTGTTGATATGGAATGTTGTATGAGTTTCTCTCAAAATATGGAGTGTATCCATTTGCAAACTATTGAAATTAATATTAATATTTTTAGTTGTGCCATGGGGTTTTAGGACGTGAGGGTTTCTCTCGAGCCTTGTTGGCCCCTTGCATAAAAGTGAATAGGCTTCTGAAGGAACTGTTGCCTTATTGCAGAGTGTAGGGGGCATTATGGGTTCTACAACAACGCAACTAAAATGAGTCCCAACAACCCATTGATAACTAAAAGGCATATTTATATTTATAGAGTGATGTTTATTTAAAAAAACTGATTAATTGATCATTTTTATTTAATAAATATAAAGAGTATCAAACGATTATATAGTATTCATGAAAAACGGATGATGAATTAGTTGGAAAGACAAATTATTTTTTGTTAACAAAATAGAAATCATCTTTCTTTGAATAACTGCATGGGTGGAAAAAATTTGTGCAGAATTGCCAAGCTAAAGTTGCCCTGAACGCAGCTAGACAACTTCTGAAGCAACAAGAGGATAATGTGTTTAAATTGGAAAGTGAATATGCAAAAAAAATGGAAATGAACATGAAAATCCTAGAACATTATCACAACTTGTGTTTTAGAAATGACACTGGATATTTGGATGCTTTCAAAAAGAGGCAATGCCGTGACCTGAACATCCAGGCGAATCTCAAGAGGCTAGAGATTCCTGGCGATCTGAGTTGACTCAACTCCCAGATTTAACCAAGATCTTTTACTTCTATGATGTTGTTAAAATTGCATTTAAAAGAGCATAAAGGAACATATATGCATGCTATAAATAAGAGGGAACATGACAAGAATCAACAACATAAAACACAAGATGTTTATAACAGAGTTCGTCCAGGAGAGACTACATCTCTGGGCCCTAGTGTCAAGATGGTGTAAGCCGCTGCATTAAGTGCTTGGAAGAGTGATGATGTACATGAATGTGTTTTCTCTATCATGCAAGGAATATTCCCTCACGCAGGAGTGGCTCCCCGAGATGTTCCACTGCAGGAACTCTCATTCAGAAAAGGACTCCTATCAGCATGACATAATCTCACATATGATAATAATGAGCATCCCGCCAACATGGCATCAAAGGGATATCAATTCAAACATACATGGCGACACATGAGTATCCCGTCAACATGGTGACAAAGGGATCTCAATCAAAACATGACAATAAGTACATCTCTCATCAAGAACAAAACAAGATCCCACATCAAACATCAAACAAGGATCTATACAACACAATGCATCTCAAGAAAAGAGACAAAGAAGTACATGATCACACTGCATATACCTCACATCAAGGAGTTATCTGAAGAAGAGGATGATAAACTATTGGATATGGCTACACGCTCAATCTCGTGGCATCAAATCTCAAATGATTGCTCGCACATTGAATGCTAACACCTATACTCCACTTTGAAAGATGGCCGAAACATGGAATAATCAAATGGAAAATCTGATTACACCATCAGATTTGTAGCGTTGAATAGTGTAAAATCGACTGTCAGATTTCTGAATTCTGACAAAGTGAAAATATGGGGCTAAAGGAATATTTTAGATTCCCCCTAGATTTTTCAAAGATTCCTTCCCCCGGGTCATCTAAATATCTGCTGCTCAGATCAAAATTCTTTCTATGCCATCAAGTTCGTTTCACCGAGAGGTGTAGGATCAACATAAAGTTTGTCCAATTTAGACATTGGAAAAATTTCGCCCTCCCAAAAGTTGGGCTCAATCATGATTCTGCCTACCTCTGTTCCATGCTCATGGTTCCACTTGCAATTCATTACAAAATTATCTCGAAAAGCGTATCAAGGTTCTGCTCCTGGTTCCATTGCTTATGGCTCTGCAATAAAATATTAATATATCATTTATGCACTAGCTTTTCCGCTCTCAAATCCGCTCCTCCTTCTCGGCGCTGCACTTAGGGTGTGTTTATATTGTGGTAGGGTGGCGGAGTTTACAAAGCCGCCACCCGTGGCGCGGTGGTTAGGCAGGAGAATGGAGGTAGAGAGGTTGGGGCATCAAATCCCGCCTCTCCCAAAAATACACACAATAGTTTGATTTTTATTACAAAATGGTGCGATGTTATATTTGTTGGATTTCAAGCCTCTGTGGAAGTTTTTTGTAGCTTCATGTTCCGGATTGTCCACAGTTTCAACTTCATTCTGCCGACGTTTCAAACCCCAAAGGGGGTCCATCATCAGGACAAATCAGAAAGATAGGGATGAATGAAAGATTATTTGGGTTGCGGTTGTACCGTTTACATATTGTGGGCGGAGTGATTTAAATGTTGTGTTAAATGGTGCTGCCGCATGGTGGCGGGCTGGCCCACATGGCTGGCGTGGGTTCGATACCTGCCGACCTCCCATATTTCCGTTACATTATATAGTGAGGAGGTTCGGTGTGGGCTGGGTCCACTGGAGGTGGCTTGCCCACCCCAGATTTGATTTGTTATAATGATGATATGTGGTGGATGGGGGCCGGCGGGGGTCATGGCCCATCGACCCGTATTTTTTTTTTTTAAATTGTTATATATCCAACCAATGGGGAAGGCATGGGTGGCAAGGGTGGTGGCCCGCCACCCCTATTCATATATATTTTTTAATTTTTTTATTAAATAGAGGTATTTTTCAATTTTTCCTAATATATGGGTTATTCAACAAATTAAAGAGGCAACAATTTCGGCCGCTCTCGGGAGCTAGGTTCCCACGCCGGTTGACGGTGAATTTGTAGGACACTTAAACTTGGCCCACTGCCCAACTTTGACCAAAACTTTGACTGGCTCTTTCTCCCTCATACGAGCTTGGATTTGAGTGTCATTCACACCATTGGAATCAGGGCGATGAGCTCTTCGACCTAGTGTTGGTTTGGGAACAATCTGACCACTTTTAATTTTGACCCTTTCTGAGTCCTCTTGGACTTCTGCCTATCTAGAGCCGCAGGGATCACTTAGGTCATGGGATGATATCATACTAAAAAATTCCATAGGGACAAATTACCGATGATTTCCAGTGCAATAAAGAGTGGATAGAATGGGGCACTCACTATAGGCTACTCATTGAGCCATTGGACATCGTTAATTATTATAGATTGGGAAAAAATGAGGACTATGGATTCTACGAGAGGCCTAGTCATTACAAAACTCTTCAAAAGTGGTTGGAAGGCAATGAAGAATGGTTGGAAGACAATGTAGATAATAAGAAACTACAAACACCCACGATGCTCACTCAGGACTCATGCATGTCGGATTACGTTGAAGAAATTTCATGCTTAATGCAACATAACAATTATATTGATGAAAAAAACAGAATTAGAGGATTAATTGAGGCCTTTGATTGAATCTGTTGGTGTACATGCATCTAGTTATCCTTAATTAGTTTTAGTTCAACTCTTGTTATTACATGTGATGTGCACTTGACTTTAGTTAGTTAACTCGAGTGCTTACATGTGGTGTGCACTTGTCTTTAGTTAGTTAACTCTAGTGCATGTGGTGCATGTGCTTATTAACACAACATAAAACACACTTACCTTCAGTTAGCTTTAATTATCCATAGTTATAGCATGTACAACTAAGCTTAACTTAGTTTCTTTACGAATTGATTCTCAAAATAATATTGTGTAATCAAATTCATTTTCGATTTGAAGATCAAAGAATTGGAAATTGTTCAGAGATTTGATTTTCACATCAAAATATTAGGGAACTGTCCCAATTGTTGCTATAACTACAATGTGAAAGAATGAAGTTCTCATCTTTAGCTATTCTTACTTCTTAGAACTACTTCCAATGGAAGCTAGGTATTTTGCCTCACCTCATAGAAAAAGGATTGTATCAAATAGTTATGAATACAGAAGTTGAACCAAATTCCACCATTGAAAAATCCAAATAATTCAACAACATGGACGAGGCTTTTAGTCATCTATTGTTTTCCATATCTCCAACATTGTGTTTCCATGTGTAAAATCTTGACAATCTTGGACAATCTTAGAGCATTTATTTGGAAATAGGATGAGATGTGGGTTCATGTTCTCGAAAATGAGCTAAATTCCTTAGATCCAAACAACTTTTAGAACATTCAATATTTCTTTACGAAATTCAAATCATTGCTTCTACAATTACATGATTGTGGGATTGATAAATCCAAACAGGAAGGTTAATTGATCCTTTCTATTTTGTCTAAATTAGGCCTTGAATATGTTGTTTTCGCTTCTACATTTCATACAATTAGACTTGCAACTTGAGATAAATGGAAAATTCCCAAACTTGATGCATTTATTGAGTCTCTCATTCATGAGTAGGATAATCTCATCAAAATGGGTTCATAAAAGTCTCCAAATTCACATGCACTTGCCATGTGTATGAAAATGATCCAAAATGGATCAAGTTTTGCCCCTCGATCAAAGTCTTCAAATGTAGATGAAAGTGGGATCAAGTTGAAGTGCTCATCGAGACGATTCCAATGGTGAACGGTGCGTAAATCCAAGCTCGAATGAAGAAGTTAAAACCAGTCAAAGTTTCAAGGAAAATTAGGGCAAAATGAGGAGAAGTCAAAGTCAAAGTCAAATAGTCAAAGTCAACGGTCAACATAGGGTGATGTCAGTAAGATACGTGTCATCCCGAGAATGCGCCATATGTCTAGCGTGATGTCATCAAGGTTAATGACGTGTCATAATTTGATTGGTTGATACGGGCCAATCCAATACTAACATGTGGCAGTCCGGATTTGCCCAATATTAGCATGAAATCCCAAAATTTTGGGGTCAGGTAGGATCAAACCCCTAACCTCCAGTAATGGTTAAGATTTTTCCAGATTGTGCTCACCAGTTTAGTTATATTGTCGCTTGTTTATAATGGTGCAGATATGGTATTTATGGTGAACAAGATTCATTGCTGGAAAAGGGCCGGATGGTCGGGGTCAACCCCACGACCGTCAGACCCTTAACATTTATTACTATCATAACCATAAGACTGATAACATTTAATGGCACCGAAACCGTAACCATATCACACCAAATATCAACATATATATGGCATATAATATATGTGTCAATGCATATAACTCAACCAATGGTGGTAGGGTAAGCCAGAGGTTTTGAACCTCCGACCTCCCGAAACATATATATACAATGTTTTCATGCAAGTCCACTAGCCAACATACCAAGCGGTGGAGCTTATATTCAATCCACCAAAAGTTTATTTATGTTTATTCAGGTGCCGAACCAACTGAAACCACCAGCGCGCTTTCCAAAGCAGTTTTGGATTTCAGAGAGTGGTTTTCTTGCAGGAAAAGGCAGTTTTTGCAGGCACAGAGGTGGTTTTTGACTTTCCAGGGGGTCTAGAAGTCATTGTGGCCAAATATGGTTGAGTTTGTACTCGTTTGACTCGAAATTTTGAGCTGGATGTGGTGGTGATGTCCATTTTCTGATTTGAGACTCTGTTTTCAAGCTCATACATGTAACAACATTTTGAAGGCAAAATAAAGAGGTCAGCACTAGAAGAGAAAGGACTAGGAGATGTAGCTAGAAAGTCTGGTGAACTCCTTTATTAAATTTAGCTATGTTGATGTGTTTAATGTGTTTTCAAATTGTTCATGTGTTTATGTTATTCACAATATTTTCGATCCGTTGCACTAAGTAACATAAGCGAATTCACACATAGTCTATAATACCTTTTTCATTAATGGATCAAGTGGTATCAGAGTAGCAAGGTTTTTAAGGTTTGACAAGTTTGTGTGAAGATTTGGATGCTTACTAGGTTGAGGCTCAAACAAGGTGAAGGAGAGCTTGTTGAGGCAAATCCATAGATTGGAAGGGTATTTTCACAAAGAAGGATGGCAGATGAAACTCCACTTGGGTTAGAATCCCAATTCTTGGATAGTTTCATGATGATACGTGCCATGGTGGAAGAGATGTATCATGAGTTTAAAAAGGGTAAAGGTGAAGGAACTTCATCACCTAAACCAGACAAAGGAGTAGAGGAACCTTTTCTTTTTACTCCTCCAGATAAAGAAGATAAAGAAAAAGGAGAAAAGCCTCCTCCATCTCCTCCATCATCACCATCATTTTCATCATCATCATCTTATTCTCATAATACTAGTTCTTCTAATAAGAAGAAAAATAAATCCTCTTTGATCAAATTAGATGTAAAATTTGATTTTCCAATTTACGATGGAGAAATTAATGTTGAAAAGCTTGATAATTGGATAAGGCAAGTTGATGTATATTGCAGGGTGTAGAAAGTTGATTCAGAAAGAAAGAAGATCCAGCTTGCTAGCCTTCAACTTGGAGGAACTACACTTGTATGGTGGGAAGGCAAGAAACAAAAAGATCTCCAAAAGAATGGTAAAATAATTTCAACTTGGAATGAATTTGTTTTTTATATTAAAAAGAAATTTTATCCATTGGCTTATATGCAACGAGCAATGATGAGTTGGAAAACACTACGTCAATTACAAGGTCAAAGTGTTCAAAGTTATACTTAGGAATTCCGTAAGAGAGCTTTAACATTAGGCATATCATTGGACTCACTACAGACATTGTTGAAATACATAGGTGGTCTTCATAGTTATTTGAGGCATACCATACTTATGTTTAATCCAACTAGCTTAGATGATGTATTGGTTCAAGAAGCTCTTCTAGAAACTAGAGGTAAAAATGTAACCCCAGATGTTGGGAAATCATCCAAACCTATTGAAAGCAAGATAAAGGCAAGAAGAAACTTAAGTGGAAGGAGAAGAAAACAAACACTATGAAGAAAGATAAACCTTCATGCACTCATTGTAAGAAGGAAGGACATGATGAGGCACACTGCTGGTCATTGCATCCAAAATTGAAGCCTAAGAAGTTTGGGAGTAAAGAGCGAAAGAATGTTGCTGCTATTCAAAAGGACTTGGGATCATATTTAGGCGACGAGACAATAGTTACAACTATAGGTACAAAAGGTAAAGATTCTAAAGCATCTACAAGTACTTCTTCACATTTTGTTGATAATGATAATGATGAGAGGAAAAGAAATGAGCTATTTCACATAAGAGGTATTTCCAAGCATACTAAAATTGATAACTTATTTAATAGTGGGTCACAAGTTAATTTTATTTCTGAAGAAATTGTAAAGAAGTTGGGCCTAGAAACAAAATCTCATAAAAAGCCATATCCATTAGGTTGGGTGTATGATAAAACTAAGCTACAAGTTACGAAACAATGTAAACTTCGTTTTTCTATTGGGTCAAAGTTTGTAGATGAGGTTGAGTTAGACATAGTCCCATTGGACATATGTGGAATTGTATTAGGAAGTCCATACTTGTACGATAGAAATGTTATCTTCTATCAAACTGAAAATAAGTATCAACTCACTATGGATGGAATTGAATATATTGTAAGGGCTCATAAACTCAAAGATAATTTCTCTCTCATAAATTCAGGACAGATGAAAAGAATTGTAAATGCAAGCAAACAATTTTTACTTATGATTGTAAAAGCAAAGGATATTGACAAATCCGATGCTTTCCAAGGTTGTAATCCTAAACAAAAAGAAGATCTAGTTAAAGTTATTTCCGATTATGATATTTGTTTCAAGAGCCTAAAGGGCTTCCACCCAAGCGAGAGATAGAACATGAGATTTATTTGTAGCAAGATGCTCCACTATCTAACATTGGAATGTACAAGTTATCATCTCTCAAGAATGTAGAGATAAAGAAGAAGGTACATGAGTTGCTCGATCAAGGGTTTATTCGACCAAGCACATCACTGTGGGGATCACCTATTGTGTTAGTGTGAAAGAAAGATGATTCGTGGAGAATGTGCATTGATTTTAGAGCATTGAATAAAATCACAATAAAGAACTATTATCCTCTTCCTCGTATTGATGATTTTTTAGATCAGTTAAAAGATGCAGTTTACTTCTCTAAATTAGACTTGCGAAGCGGCTACCATCAGATTAGAGTTGCAAAACAGGATGTATGGAAGACTAGTTTCAAAACAAAGCAAGGACTCTATGAATGGATGGTTATGCCTTTTGGCTTAACTAACGCTCCAGCTACATTCATGCAAGTCATGAATGATGTATTTAGACAATTCATTGATGATTTTGTAATATTCTATTTAGATAATATTCTTGTTTTCAGTAGAACATGGGATGAACATGTTAAGCATGTAAAGCAGATTTTAGATGTTTTGAAAAGATAAAATCTCTATGTAAAACTGTCAAAATGTGAATTTGGCAAAACATCTTTGAATTATTTGGGTTATATTGTACGGGTGGTGAATTGAAGATAGATCCCTCTAAGGTCGAAGTCATTGTAAATTGGCCTAAGCCCAATACTGCTACAGAAGTTAGAAGTTTCTTAGGGACAGCGCGATATTGGAGAAAGTTTATTGCTAACTTTTCTTTGATTGCAGCTCCTTTACATGCTTTGACAAGTGTGAAACATGTGTTTTAGTGGGGAGGAAAACAACAGAAAGCCTTCGACACATTGAAAGAAAGGATCAATACACTAGCACTGCCATATCTTCAACATCCATTTGAGATCGAGACAGATGCAAGTGAATATTGTTGAAAAGTGTGCAACAAGAAATGCTAAAAACAACACTGCTATAAATAGCAGTTCAGCCATTGGTGATCTTAGCAACAATGGGTGAAAATTGAAAGTGCTAAAAATAGCTTTTTTAAAAATATCATTTCGGGATCCCTTCTTATTTTAGTCAGTCCCTAGACTAACATAGGAAGTAAAATTTGAATTTGATATTAACAATAGTTTGAAAATTAATTAATTAATTCATCTTGAGTTAATTAGATAAGGAAAATCAAACTTGAAGTCTATGTGGGGACATGCAAAAATTTCTCCATTAATTGAGGAATTTAACCTTCAGTTAAAGAGATAAGGATGAGATGTAATATTGAGTTGTAATCAGTTGACTTAGTTTAACTTATTCAAGTCCAGTTAGATTAATTTAACAATTTATTAAATTAATGAGAGTTCAGTTAGTTAATTCTTGCATGCATGTAACTATTGTATTTCAGATATATGAGTATTCACTCATGGATAACTCATGCATGTCAGTTCAGTCAGAGACCCAGTTGAGATCAGATGGAGGGACAGTGTACTATCAGTTGCTAGGATATTCCTTGGTGAATATTCATTGCATGTAGAAGGAATATTATTCCTTGAGGATTGTGTAGTTGGACTAGAGGTTACAATGAGTGTGATGAGGCTGATTCACAAATGTGATATCACTGGACCCCAAATAAAAATTGCGCAAGGAAATAGGAGGCTTGGAGGGCTTGAGGAAGATATATTATATGTCTATTGAGTTTGTGGGATGTATTGTTTGATTACAGAGAGAGTAGGATAGCTTGAGAGTTGATTCTTTTTGTAACTTGAACAATATTTCCACTTGTATGATAATATAGAGTTGGGGTTTTAGGCTGGTGCTTTCCCCAGTGATATATCTTCTGTGTTATGGTTGATTACTTCTCATTCTCAGTTATATATGTTCATGCTTGATGATGCTCATATCTGTTTAAGCTTCCGCAAAGATTATGGTAGAAGTAGATCTAGTATTATGCTTTAGGACACTGCATATATCAAGTGACCTACAGTGAGAATTCTACATGGTATCGGAGCAAAGGTGATCAAGGAAGAACAATATACAAGTAGAAGAAGTAAAAAGTTTGGTTTCTGAATATTGAATTGAGTTGTTATCACATCTATTTCACCTATGGCGTTTAGTGGTTTAAGACTCGAATATGCCCTTGACGGAAGTTCAAATTATATAGCCTAGAAGGATCACATGGAGGCGGTATTAGAAGATAACAGTCTCAAGGAATTCATTTATCAAGAAGTCCAAAAGCTGACTAATGCTACTCAACTGGCGGAATGCAAAAAGTGTGTGGCTAGAGCAAGGAGAATCCTCCTGGAGGGAGTTCGAGATCACATTGTCTTGAGCCTCCATGGGAAGGAGACTCTGTTTTTGATGCATAAAACATTGAAAGATATTTATCAGAATAGCAGTGATCAGAGGAAGTTGGCACTAAAGGACAAGCTTCGAAAGATCAAGTGCAAAAGGGTGACAAAATATCTACGTTCCTGAACAAGCTCACCACCTGCAGGGATGAGCTTGCAAGTGTAGCGGTTGTGACAGCTAATGATGACATGGTGAGTCTAGCACTCCTTAGTCTTCCGAAGAGCTGGCATAACTACCAAGACTCGGTTAATGGAAGAGAGAATCTGCTAGATTGGGAATGACTTTGGTCGGACCTAATGTAGGAGGAGATAAGGTGAAGCACCAGGGATGGATCTTCATCAAAACAAGATGATGAAGAAAATCTAGTTTTAGCAAGTAAAGCTAAGAAAGGGAAAGGGAAGGCGTCCCAATCCAAATCTTCTCATGGTGGGAAGAAGGTTGACAAGTCGAAGGTGCGATGTTTTCATTGTCTTGAAGTGGGCCATTATGCTATGAATTGTCCATAGAAGAAATCCAAGAAGGGTTCCTCAAAGGGATCTAATGGTGATGCACTAGCTTCATAATTTGAGTTGGATTTCTCTCTTATCACATGCATGGTTTCATCCATGTTGGGATGTGTTTGGTAGCTGGACAGTGGAGCTTCTTTCCACATGTCGGGTGACAAGAATATTTTCAGTACATTGGAGGAGAAGGATCTCCAGATGCGGATAGAGATGGGCGAAGATGGAAAGTACTGTGACTCAGGTGAAGGTATAGTTGTGTTTTAGAGGGAGCATGGTGCTCCTCTCACCCTATCTGCTGTTATGTACCAGGCCTGAAAAAGAATCTTGTGTATATTTCTATGCTAGAAGATAAAGGCTATGATGTAGTCTTAGTAAAGGAAAAGTTTTCCTGAGGCATATCGGCACCGAACAGGCCAAGCGAATTGGGATTCGAGTAAAGAATCTCTACAAGCTAGAGGTAGAAGATTGTGTTGCACTGAGTTCCAAAGCAGAGGTGGTGCAAAGCCAAGATGTTGGTGAGCTATGGCATAGAAGACTAGGCCACTTACATCACAGGGCCTTGAAGATCATGCAACAAATTTCTACCGGCTTACCCAATGGAAAACTGGAGCAAACATACACATGCAAAGGATGCACTATGGGTAAGTATGCAAAATCTTCCTTTCAGGATCGGGATAGTAGAGCCGGAGCAATTCTAGGGCGAGTTCACTCAGATGTATGTGGACCATTCTCTACAGCCTCCACCGCTAAACAAAGGTACTACGTTATTTTTATTGATGACTTTTCTTGTAGATGTTGGATCTAATTTATGCAAAATAAGGATCATACCTTCTTAAGGTTTTGTGAGTTTAAAGCCTTGATAGAGAAAGAATATGGAAAGTAAAAGCCTTGCATAATGACAATGGTGGAGAGTATGTTTCCCAGCAGTTTAAAGACTTATGCGTTGCAGAAGGAATTAAAAGGGAACTGACGGTACCCCATAACCCACAACAGAATAGGGTGGCCGAAAGGAAGAACAGATCTATTATGGGAGCAACTCGAGCGATGTTGCATGACCAAGGCCTACCATTTCATCTATGGATTGAGGCATGCAATACAATAATGTACCGTTAGAACAGAAGTCCTCATCGTATCTTGGGGATGAAGACACCTATGGAGGCTTTTTCGGAGAAGCAACTAGATGTGAGTCACTTCCACATCTTTGGATCATCAGTTTACTACCATGTGACCAAAGATGCTTGGAAGAAGCTAGACCCAACAACTAAGTTGGGGATACTTGTGGGGTACGCAGATACACCCCACAACTATCATGTGTATCTGCCTACCAGTCAGAGGACCGTAGTGCTTAGGGATCTGAAGTTCGATGAGCAGAGAGCCATGCGAGTGTCACTTGAGAGGGAGCTCAAGTTGCATGGCGATGAGGAACTTTTAGCTCCAGAGGAGGAGGAGCCTCCTGATGATGTGAATCAGCCACATGCAGAGGATCCAGTAGTGGAGACCACCACTTCTGGAGAGTCTTACAGAGATGGGCAGAAACACTCGTGGGAAGCTGACAGATTGATGCTAGATGTGAGAGAGAATGTGGGGCAACCATCCTCTCTGCGCAGACAGAGAAGATCTCCCGAGAGATACACTGGCTACATGGCCTTGGTTGGGGAGTGTGTAGCGACTGAACCTTCTTCTTTTCAGGAGGCAGTGCAACAACCAATTTGGGTTGATGCAATGGTAGAAGAGTATGATTCTATCATACAGAAAAATGTGTGGGATGTTGTCCCTAGACTTGGGGACAAGTCAGTGGTTAGTTCCCGATGGCTTTACAAGGTAAAGCAGGTAGCTGATGGTAGTGTTGAGAAACACAAGGCAAGGTTTATTGCCCGAGGTTTCTCATGGGTTGAAGGGATCGACTATGATGAGACCTTTGCTCCCGTAGCAAGGTACTCATCTGTCAGATGGATGCTAGCTTTATCAGCTCAGATGGGTTGGAAGATCCATCATATGGATGTGAAGATGACGTTCCTCAATGGGAAGATTGAGGAAGAGGTATAGATTGAGAAGCTCGAAGGGTTTGAGGCCTTTGATTGTGAGTCGCATGTCTGCCGACTCAAGCGAGCACTGTATGGGCTGAAGCAAACACCCCATGCTTGGTATACAAGGATCGACAACTATTTCACAGGTTTGGGCTTCACTAAGAGTGAAGCAGATGCGAACCTATACCACATCATGGTAGATGGTAAGCCATTGATTATTGTACTTTATGTCGATAATCTGATTTTGACAAGTGATGACCAACTGATACAGTCTTGTCAGGAGGACCTTGCAAGAGAGTTCGAGATGAAGAACATAGGCCTCATGCACTACTTTCTAGGCAGGGAAGTGTGGCAAAAACATGGGGAAGTATTTGTGTCTCAAGGCAAGTATGCCAATGAGATACTCAGGCGCTTTCACATGGAGAAGTGCAAGCCCATGTTGACTCCTCTAGTTGGGAACTAGAGGAAGGAGGATGCTACTTCAGGTCAGGTAGTAGCTGCTATTGTTTATCAGTAGCTGGTGGGTTCACTTATGTATCTGGTGAACACACGACCCGACTTATGCTTTGCGGTGAACCGGATGAGTCAAGCTATGGTTTAGTCTACCAAGCTATTTTGGAAGGCAACGAAGCATGTGCTGAGATATCTCAGAGGCATTAGACAATACGGATTTTGGTACAGACGAACAGAGGGAGTGAAGCTGCAAGGCTTCACGGATGCGGATTGGGCAGGTAGTCCATCAGACCGAAAGAGTACTTCTAGAGGAATCTTCAACCTTGGTTCAGCTGCATTTTCTTAGTACAACAGGAAACACAGATCAGATGCACTTAGCTCAGCAGAGGCTGAATACATGGATTCCAGTCAGGCAACATGCGAGCCCATTTGGATGCGGAAGATTCTAGTGGGATTGTTTGGTCAGATGATGGATCCTACAGTGATATACTATGATAATCAAAGTTGCATAAAACTCTCTGAGAATCTAGTGTTTCATGATAGGTCCAAGCATATAGATATATGTTACCATCATCTACAAGACTGTGTGGTCAAGAGGATCATGATGTTGTTGTATGTTTCGACCGAGGAACAAGATGCAGATATTTTGACTAAGGCATTGTCAAAATGCAAGTTCGAGTTCCACAGAGATAGGATTGGGGTTACTTATAATCCTTTCTTGTTGAGAGGGAGTGTTGAAAAGTGTGCAACAAGAAATTCTAAAAATAGAAAATGCTAAAAATAGAATTGCTATAAATAGCCCAGTTATAAATAGCAGTTCAGCCATTAGTGATCTTAGCAAAAATGGGTGAAAAGTGAAAGTGCTAAAAATAGCATTTCGGGATCCCTTCTTATTTTAGCCAGTCCCTGGACTAAACATAGGAAGTAAAATTCGAATTTGATATTAACAACAGTTTGAAAATTAATTAATTAATTCATCTTGAGCTAATTAGTTAAGGAAAATCAAACTTGAAGTCTATGTGGGGACATGCAATAGTTTCTCCATTAATTGAGGAATTTAACCTTCAGTTAAAGAGATAAGGATGAATTGTAATATTGAGTTGTAATCAGTTGACTTAGTTTAACTTAGTTAAGTCCAGTTAGATTAATTTAACAGTTTGTTAAATTAATGAGAGTTCAGTTAGATAATGCTTGCATGCATGTAACTATTGTATTTCAGATAATTGGGTATTCACTCATGGATAACTCATGCATGTCAGTTCAATCAGAGACCTAGTTAAGATCAGATGGAGGAACAATGCACTATCAATTGCCAGGATATTCCTTGGTGAATATTCATTGCATGCAGAAGGAATATTATTCCTTGAGGATTGCGTAGTTGGACCTGAAGTTACAGTGAGTGTGATGAGGCCAATTCACACATGTGATATCATTAGACCCCAATAAAAAATGCGCAAGGAAATAGGAGGCTTGGAGGGCTTGAGGAAGATATATTCTATGTCTATTGAGTCTGTGAGTTGTATTGTTTTATTACAGAGAGAGCAGGATAGCTTGAGAGTTGATTCCTTTTGTAACTTGAACAAAATTTCCACTTGTATGATAATACAAAGTTGGGGTTTTAGGTTGGTGCTTTCCCCAATGATATATCTTCTGTGTTATGGTTGATTACTTCTCGTTCTCAGTTATATTTGTTCATGCTTGATGATGCTCATATCTGTTTAAGCTTCCACAAAGATTATGGTAGAAGTAGATCTAGTATTATGCTTTAGGACATTGCATATATCAGGAGATCCACAATGAAAATTCTACAAATATGCCATGGGGGTAGTGTTGATGTAGCACGGAAATCCTATATGCTTTCATTCTGAGACATTCACATCAGCAGTAGTTAACTATCCTACATATGATAAATAATTATATGCGTTAGTTCAGAGTGCTAAAAAGTGGAAACATTACATAGCGGTTAAAGAAACAATCACACATACAGATCATCAACCACTACAATACTTACACTCACAAACTAAATTGTAACAATCACGACATTACAGGTGGATGGGTTTTCTACAATAATTTCATCTTGTTATCAGATATAAGAAGGGCATACATAATAAGGTTGCATACATGTTATCAAGACCAATCATAAATGCATCCACAATACTTAAGCATAATTCAATAATTCATGAAAGTCACATTGAACAATATGCTCAAGACACAGATTTTAAGGATATATATGCAACTTTAAGTCATGGCACGCAGGTAGAAGAATTGGATTATTACATAAAGGACAAAATCTTATATCATTTGGGAAAGTTATGCATTCCACAAACTGAAAGAGTTAATATAATTCGAGAAGCACATACTTCTCTCATATCAGGTCATTTTGGTGTAAGTAAAATAGTTGCACAATTAGAAAGATTCTGTTATTAGCCATGAATGAATGAGACAATTTCTAAATATATTAAAGGATGTACTATGTGTGCTAAAAGCAAGTCAAGTAATAGAAAATTATGCTTGTATACTCCATTACCAATTCCTTCTCATCCTTGGGAAAGTGTTTCCATGGATTTGTTGTGGTATTGCCAAAGTATGGAAAGAGTCATGATTATTTGTATGTAGTTGTGGATAGGTTCAGTAAAATGTGTATTTTGACACCATGTAATAAATAGGTCACAGCTGAACAAACTGCAAAGTTGTTCTTTCAAAAAGTATGGGTTCATTTTGGGTTACCCACTTCTATTGTATCCGATCGAGATTCTCGATTTGTCAGGAAATTTTGTCAAGTCTATGGCAGTTAATGGACACAAACTTAAAGAAGAGTGGGCATTTCATCCGCAAACAGATATTCAGATAGAAGTGGTAAATAGGATAGTGATACAGTTGCTTCAATGATATTGCAGCAAGCATCCCAAACTTTGGGATGAGCATTTACGTTATGTGCAACATGCTTACAACCATGCAAAACATTCTTCTACTAAGAGATCTCCTTTTGGGACTTGTTTTGGTTTTATAGCAAAGTCCCCCTTGGATTTTGTCTTTGGTAAAGACATAGTAGTTGATGGACACAGTGATGTGGACAAAGTGACCAAATTCATTGAAAAAATCTAGGAAATTCACCAGGCAGTACAGGAACAATTGGAAAGAAGTCAAGCAAAGTATAAGGCGCAACATGACAAGCATCGAGTTGAGCATAGTTTTCAAGTTGGTGATCAAGTCTGGTTGTACATCAGCAAAGAAAGACTGCAAGGGGAAGGTAAAAAGTTAAAACCAATTAGATATGGTCCTAAAAAAATACTTGACAAAATTGGTGAAAATGCTTTCCACCTAGATCTACCAGCTTATATCCAGATCTATTCTGTCGTAAATGTTGAAAACTTACGATTGTATGAGCCTTCATTGATTGAAGATCCTGAAGAGCAAGGGTAGCTACCTTCCATTGAAGATCTTCTGCCCGAGTATCTCAATGAGCTATAAGAGGACATAGTTCTTGATGGGAGGATAAGGACTTTGTGACGAGGAAATGTTGAGTATCTTTGAGTTGGACTCAAAGGTACAAATCCAAGTAAAGCACGATGGATAGAAATTGGAAAAGTGAGGGAATTTTATCCTCACTTACTCAATAGCTAAAACCAACTTTTGGTGGTCCAAAAGCTTCTAGTGGGGAGGAGTGATCCAAAATGGATCCAGTTTTGCCTCCGGATCAAAGTCTTCAAATGTAGATGAAAGTGGGATCAAGTTGAAGTGCTTGTCGAGATGATTTCAATGGTGCAAATGGCATGTAAATCTGAGTTGGAATGAAGAAGTTAAAGCCAGTCAAAGTTTCAAGGCAAACTAGGGAAAAATGAGGAAATGTCAAAGTTGAACAGTTAAAGTCAACAGTCAACATAGGGTCATGTCAGCAGGACACATGTCATCCCAAGAATGCGCCATATGTCCAGGGTGATGTCATCAAGGTTAATGATGTGTCATAATTTGATTGGTTGATACGGGCCAATGCAGTGTTGACACGTGGTAGTCCAGATTTCCCAATATTGGCATGAAATCCCAAAATTTGGGGCTCAGAGAGGATTGAACCCTTGACCTCCTATAATGGTTAAGATTTCGCCGGATTGTGCTCATCGGTTGAGCTATATTGTCACTTGTTTATAACGGTGCAGATATGGTATTTATGGTGAATGGGATTCGTTGCCAGAAAAGGGCCAAATGGTCAAGGTCAACCCCACGACTATCGGACCCTTAACATTTATTACTATCATAACCACCGAACTGATAAAATTTCATGGCACCGAAACTGCAACCATATCGCACCAAATATCAACATATATATGGTGTATAATATATGTGTCAATGCATATAACTCAACCAACGGTGGAAGGGTAGGGTGGAGGTTTTGAACCTTCGACCTCCCAAAACATATATATGCAACATTTTCACACAAGTCTACTAGCCAACATACCAAGCAGTCGAGCTTGGTATTGAAGCCACTCAAAGTTTATTTATGTTTATGCAAGTGGTGAACCAACCAAAACCACCAATGTGCTTTCCAAAGAGGTTTTTGATTGAAGAGAGTGGTTTTATTGCAGGCAGAGGAAATTTTTACAGGCACAAAGGTGGTTTTTGACTTTCCAGGGGGTCTGGAAGTCACTGTGGCCAAATATGGTCACGTTTATACTCGTTTGACTCGAAATTTCGAGCTGGACACGATGGTGATGTCCGTTTTCTGATTTGAAACTCTGTTTTCGAGCTCATACCTGTAACAACATTTTGAAGGCAAAAAAAGAGGTCAACACTGGAAGCGAAAGGACCAGGAGACATAGCTAGAAAGTCTGGTGAAGTCCTTTAATAAATTTATTTGTGTTGATGTGTTTAAATGTGTTTTCAAATTGTTCATGTATTTATGTTATTCGTAATATTTTCGATCCGTTGCACTAAGTAACATAATCGAATTCACACATAGTCTATAATACCTTTTTCATTAATGGATCAGAAAAGAAATTCCAACTCGAAACCAAATCAACAATCCAACGCAAAGGAAAGGCAAGAGATCCAAATCCAAGAAAGGGAGGAAATCCAAAACCTCCAGATGATTCTTCCAACTCCAAGGGTAGGAAGGGAAAGAAAGGAAACTCCAAGTTTCATTATTGTGATAGAGGTTATCATCCTGAATACTCTTACATGCAAAAGACTATTGATCTAATGGCAAAGACTCTTGAGTTAAATAATCTTGGTCATCACATTCTAGAATATGCCAAGAAGAAGACAAAGGAAAAACCATTAGAAACAAGGGGTAATGGTCATGCTTTAATTTTCCTTCATTCTACACCGCAAGAATGGATCATTGATTTAGGAGCTTCGCATCACATGGATTTTTCCAATGAATCCTTTTCTTCTATACATGTACTGATCAGGACCTTCTATTCCCATGGGGGATAATTCTGTAGTTGAAGTAGCTTGGCAAGGAAGAAAGCAATTTGAAGATGGAAGTTTTGAGAATGTCTTGCATATTCCAAGGCTTTATGTGAATATTCTTTCGGTGTACCATATGCCATAGATAGGCACCAAAAAGAAAGTACAATTTAACCCTTATTCCGTGAGCATTTATGATATGAAAACCAACTTGAAGATTCAATTTGGCAAGCTAAATGATTAATCACGTTTGTATACATTTTTTTATTTTGTTCCTTAATCAGACTCTATTTTCCTACTTACGAATGCAAATGAAGAAAGTAGGATTTGGCACGAGATATTTGGGCACTTGAATTTCAGATATATGCAACAACTTAGCAAGCAAGGGATGGTTAAAGGATTGTCGACCATTGAATTTTCAAATGGTGTTTGTAATGGATGTTCTCTTGGAAAGCATCCACAAGACAAGTTCGAGAAGGGGCATGCATGGAGAGTCTCTTCACCTTTGGAGCTTCTACATAGTGATCTCATGGGTCCATTTCCAGTAATTTCAATGATCAAAGTAAGATATGTGTTTTCATTTGTAGATGATTCCAAGAGATTCTCTTGGTTTTACTTCTTAAAACTCAAGTTTGAAGTTTTTCAACATCTAAAGATTTTCAAAGCACATGTAGAAAATTGTTCTGGAAAACACATCAAGATACTTCACATAGATAATTGGAATGAATGTGTCAAAAAAGATATCCATAATCTTTGTAGTGAAGCAGTTATACAGTTTCAACATACATTTCCTTACACTCCACAGCAAAATGTGGTGGCCGAAAAGAAGAATAGATCTTTGAAAAAGATGGCAGTTACATTTTTCATGCAAGATCTCTTTCATCAAAATTGTGGGATGAGGCTATCAATTGTGCCTTATACATCCAAAATATATCTCCTCATAAATATGTTACTATAAAAACACCTTTTGAGGCTTGGACTGGCATGCAACTTGAAGTCAGTCATTTCCGCATTTTCGGATCTGGAGCACAGGCCCAGCTTCCTATAGAGAAGAGAAAGGTTTTGGAGCTTTAGACAAAGACATGCATGTTTGTTGGATATTCAGATGAAATTAAAGGGTACATATTGCTTGATATCAACACTTAAGTGCTCTTTGTCGAAAGGAGTGTAAAGTTTGAAGAAGATGCTTTGCATGCACCGCCAGATGAACCTATTATAAAGTTTCCCTCACCATTAATTGATGAATATGTAGATGATACTTCAGACAAGAATTTCGATCTAGATGAGCCTTTTCCTATGGTACCTATTGGACCACCAGTTTTTGAACATCAAGATCATACTTCCTCATGTAGTTCGGAAGATTCTCTACCACTTTCAGCACAAAAATGGTGCAGCATGAGTGATCTCCTAGATGATCCTGCCACTATACCTTAGTTTGAGGAAGATCCACAAGCACTCTTATCTATGGAGCCATGCATGCCCATGCACGCTTATATGATGTATGTATCTGATTCACAGACTTATGTAGAAGAAACTTGGCATCCAGAATGGGAAGTAACTATGGATGAGGAATACAACTCTCTAATTGAGAACCAAACTTGGCATCTGGTTCCGCTACCTTCCAATTATAAAATTGTGAGATGCAAGCAGGTTTACTTGACTAGGAATGCAACAAATGGTCAAGTTAGCCGATATAAAGCATGAATGGTGGTAAGAGTTTTTCAGAAGGTACATGGTGTTGACTATGATGAGACTTTTGCTCAAGTGGCAAAAATGGATTCCATTCAGCTAGCGCTCTCCATTGTAGCAACAAGAGGAAGGGAGGTGCATCATATGGATGTGAAGAATGCCTTTCTTGATAGTTATCTTGAGGAGGAAATCTACATGGACCAACCATAGGAATATGTGAAAAATTCATCGTTGGTATGAAAACTAAAGAAGTCTCTCTATGGCCTCCAGCAAGCACCTAGACCATGGTATGAAAAGATGGATTCCTATTCGTTATCTCAAAATTTTTTATCCTACAAATATGGTTCCAATGTTTATTTTTTGAAGAAAATTGACTCCTTGTTGATCATAGTACTCTACGTCGATGATCTTTTGATAACATGTAGCTCATCTTTTGCCATTGTTGAGATTAAAACTGCATTGCATAAGTTTTTTTCTATGACAAACATGGGCTTTCTAAATTTGTTCCTTGGACTAGAGATCAATCATAGTGGTTTTGGGATTACCATTTCTCAACCAAAGTATGGTAGAGATATTTTGGCAAGATTTCACATGAGTGACTACAAGTCAGCAACCAAACTTTTCTTATCAGGGATAAATCTTGAGAATGGAAAAGACACAACTTTGGTTGATTGCACATTGTACCCTTAGCTTGTGGGAAGTCTTCTTTATCTCACTCACTTCCATCCTGATCTCTCATATGTCGTAGGAGAATTTTCTAGATACATGCAGGAGCCACATGAGTTACACTAGAAAGATGCAAAGCACATCCTGCGATATGTCTAAGGGACAGTCACCTATGTGATTCATTATGAAGTAAATTATTCTTTAGATATCATCAAGTTCATAGATTCATACTGAGTTGGCGACAAAATTTATTGCAAGTCCACCTCTAGTTTTGTACTTAGTTTGGGATCCGACCTAATTTATTGGTCAAGCAAGAAGAATGTCACCATTTCTTTATCATCACCAAAGGATGAGTAGAGAGGAACAATCAATGTCATTATTAAATCCATTTGGCTACAACATTTCCTATCTAAGCTTAGTATCAGTGTCCATTGTCCAACCATCATCTATTGTGATAATCAAAGTACACTAAAGTTTTGCAGAGATCCAATGCAGCGGCAATAGACCAAACAAATCAAGATCCACATCCACTTCATTAGAGAAATAATTCATGATTGGATCATCAATCTTATGTACTATCCTAGTTCCGAGCAGACTATCGATATCTTCACTAAGACTTTCACTAAGCAGAAGTTTTGATTTCTGTGAGATCGTCTCGAGGTAAAGGACACCACTGCCTAGAATTTGTATTTTCTATACTTTATTCATTATATTTCGAGGGGAGGTTTTCTTCCCAATGGGTTTTCCCTCTTTCCTCTTTTCATTCATTGTATATGGGTACCTAAAATGGCCTTATTTTTCAGGACTCATTCATTTTTTATCACACTCACCTAAGATATGCTTAGGGGGGGTGTTGGTGTACATGCACCTTGTTAGCCTTAATTAACTTCACTTCAACTCTAGTTATTGCATGTGATGTGTAATTAGCTTTAGTTACTCAATTCGAGTGATTACATGTGGTGTGCACTTGCCTTTAGTTAGTTAACTCTAGTGCTTGCATGTGCACATTAACAGAAGATAAAGCACACTTAACTTCATTTAGCTTTAATTATCCAAAGTTATTGCACGTACAACTAAGCTTAACTTAGTTGCTTTATGTGTTTATTCTCAAACTAATATTGTGTAATAAAATTCATTCTTGATTCCAATTTTTTTTTTTCAATTTCTTGCAATTTTGTGCAATTATTCTTTAGCTAGATCTGTATTTGTGCTCTAATAATTTTATAGAATACCATGGTTTTTGCAAGGAAGATTGTATGACTAGTGAATTCACCCTCAAAACAATTGTCTATTGGTTGTGGAAACATATCACTCCAGTGCACCAACAAACTTCTCCCTTCCATTTTATCATTTATTATCAGACACAAGCAGCCCATAAGAACTAATTTAATAATGAATGGCACATCTCAATACTAATAGTTCTAAGTGGACCTATGTCATTCTACTTCTTCTTCTATTTCATTTGATTCAATTTTCGGTTACTTGTGCAATAACGTTGTAGATCCTTTTTCATTTGATTCAGTTTTAAGTCACTCGTGGAGCAGCGCTGTTGATTTTGCTTGGCTTTTTCATTTGATTTAGTTTTTGGCCACTTCTGGAGTATTGTAGTAGATTGCACCTCCTAGGATTTATAAGTATTATTGGCACTGATTTTATTTAAGGAGTTTTATATTTATAAGTATTAAGAGTTATTGGGACTAATTTGATTTAAGGAGTGTTATCATATCAATCTTTCCGATATTTATATAAATAAAAATATTTCTATGGACAATATTGGATCAGTCTTAAAAGCTATTTTTTTAGGCACGGTAATAATTTTAATGTTTATAGAGTGATTTCAGTTGTATTACTTGAAAGTGTGTAACACTGTAAATGATTTGGTTATACTTCGATTAAAATGTTGTAATTTATTTTGCAATTGTTGCATCTTTTGTTACCGGAATGCTCAACATACTGTAATAATACATCTCCTTCTCAGCTGCTCAAGTGTCCAAATATATAGAGAATGGAACTTCAACTGTTTTCCCACACCCAAAGAACAATCCCTAAAATTATAGCTCACTTCATACCAAAATATGAGGAAACAATAAAGGGCTAAGATTGAAATTCTCAATATGTCTTCCAATATTGGACTAGTTTTGGCATGAACATGAAATGATGGGAGCATGGGCTTACCACCTGCCTCCACATTCTTGTGAAATGAAGTTCTTTTGATCTCCAACTTACATAGAGCGTAGAGATCAAAGAAAAGGCTGCCAATCATGGCTAGACTTTCCAATTATGGATAATTTCTATCGGCATAATAGAATGATATATCTTACATGCTATGAAATGGACCACTTCCAAATGTACTACAAAGGTCTTTGCACATAGAAACCATAAAACATAACAATATTTTTGCATCTGCATGTGACTAACAATTTCCCATAGTACACAAACATGGAATGATGGCATGAAATAGGCCAACAAACTAAACTCAAACTATACTCCTTTGTTCATGGTGATGTCTGTAAGGAGAAAATACTTTCTTCGTCGGGTAACTAAATTATTATAGATAAACCATTTAACTTAATTGATTGCATATTTTTAGATTTGGATAGATATGAATATAAATTATTTCACTTTCCTCTTTATCCATAAAATTATGAAAATATTTTGAAATTTGTGACAGATAAAAATGGCCCATTAAAACCTCCTCCAAACTTATCAATCTAAAAATATGATGCATGAGGTAGCCATCATTCTAGTCCAATCCTTCCAATGTTGCCCAAATTCCCAATGCTTAACATACTAAAAAATCAAATGTACCCTAATTTGTAGGCTATCTAGATTATGAGTGGGCTTTAACACATAAATTTCCATTCAATGAATTGAGTTGGACATCAAGGAAGTCCCATAACTGAAAGAATACAAGGGAAATCTTAATCTTCTCACACACAGGCTTGAAGATATATGCATTATCTGCCTGTGTATTGGCACGATAAAGTGCCACTTAGAAGTTATGGTATTTAAATTTTGAAAAATTAAAAACCAAGAGAAATTCACTATGGGATGTTATATTTTGAAAATATGAGAGAAATAAATATAATAATAACATATATAGCAATAAATAAATAAGACATTCAAACCATGCACATCATGATTACTCCGGAAAACCCTAACGCGGGAAAAATCAACCAATAATAGCCCTATTATTGCCTTGCGCTAAAACACAACCAAGCCCACCAACAACCCGAACTTTTACTGCTCAACTATGGGTCAATACAATGGATAATACCCAAGCCTTTTAATGACTTAAAATACATGTAATACTATGATTAGTCACCAACACCAAGTGCAATACTATAATTGTTAACCATAATTTTTGACACAGCCTCAACTCCACCACAAGGTCAAGTTTTTCTATCATAGGATGGGGAATACTTTTTTTTGTGAATGAGTATTCCTAAGCCCATATTGAGTCTTTATTGGCAACACATGATTTGATCAAGAGATTGGAATTTCGATAGGATATTAATTTCTTGAGAATATATTTCAACTCGTTTGTTTTTGGAGAGTGTCTGTAACATCTATATTAACTTGCGATAATTTCAATATAATCTTAAAATCTTCAATAATTACTAGATTGCAGTGCATAAGTTCCTAGAATATGTATATATATATATATATATAATTATAACTTATATTAATATTTAAGTTTTTTTTTTTAAATGACACAAAACACATGGTTAATTTTTGATGCAGGAGCATCCAACTAAGGGCACCATGACCGGGTGTTGGTCTCAGTTAAGGAGGAGAGGTTCGTCATCATTAGATTTCATTTATGTTTGCTAATTAAAAACAGTGTTAGGAACTTGTTTATTTCATTATCAGTTAATAGGTATTTAGGGACAACACAGTTAGTGAAGGTGGTTACAACCACACTATTGTTTTGTTTTTTCTTTTATTTATTTTACAGTTATTTACTTTAGAAAAAAAAACAAAAAGATATATTATCTATGTATTCCACAGAATGAGAAAACTAAAACAACAAGATATTTTTCAGCTGTGTAACTGAAGAAAAAACTGCAAACAGTTTGAATAACTAAATTGTAACAATACAAAACAAATGTACCACAGTGTGGAAAAGGTTTGACATTCTAGCAAAGAAGAGTAATACAAAGAGAGATATTTTCATTCTTTAATTCATCTGTCCAATACTTATTATTTTTATCTAATTACTATCATTTGTAACGTAAAGTCAAACTGTATATTTTACCAGAAATCCTTCCAAATAAACAGAGACGAAGTTCCAGAAACCAAGTGACAAGCAGAGACATAGTTTCAAAATCAAACAATAGGCAGAGACATCATATCAACGCGAGACTGAGCAGACAGTTCCAGCCACTTCAACAAACTACAACAATACAGAATACGCAACAACCATAGCAGAGAATAAACTAGTTACAGTCACAGAGTGATGCATTTGCAAGAAAGGTAACCCTGTATATCAAAATATCTTTTTCATTCATCTTTAAAGTATTTTAGTATCAAGACCTGCATATAGACTGTACAAATACAACTTCTAAAGTCCAGCGACCCTAAGGCCGAGCAAACCCTCCTCCGGGAGTAAAACAGAGAAACGAGGGTTAGGGTTATAACCCTGAAACAATTACAGTCCATTGAAGAATCAATGAAATTACATTCAATTGAGCCCGAAGGTTATTTGACATCAGCTAACAAACGTCTACGACAGAGAACCTAGTTCCTAGTCTAATGACCAACTACACCAAGGAAGGAAATGACTAAGGAAACCCTCAACCAAACAAGTTGCAACAGGGAACGACCCTACCAGTTTCGTTTGGAGGAAGGGCCGAGTAGCATTCTGGCCAGAAGTCACAACAACCTGCACGGAAGCCACAGTAGAGCATTAGCATTGTTATAATGAAGACCAAAAGAACGAACAACTGAAGTGAGGGAGGAGACCCCAAGAGAACTTACTAGTTTTGTTAGTTGGCATTGGATGAATGAACCTACACTTGGGTTGCAGCCATTGAAAGAAACCCTGCTCACAAGAAGCATCAAATGTTAGCCCTTAAGAAAATCCGAGGAAAACGAATATAACAGGGAAGGAGCCATTACCTTTCCAGAGCCAAAAGAATGCAGAGGAAAGGGTCCTTTGAGGCTGCAACCTGTGTTAACAATACATTGCAGACAAGTCAAATGATGAAATAACCACACAGACAGCTGAAAATACCATTGAAGAATGCTCAACAAAATGCGTAAAGAACTAAGGAGAGACAGTGACACCAGAAGAGCACCAAACAACTGAGAACATAGACACCCTCACAACAAAGTCAATAACTTAATGACAGAGCCGAGCTAACCAGATAGCAAATACAAGCATAGTTATACCACCTACCAATAGAGGAACCCCTAGTTGGCGAGAACAGAGCATCGGGCTGGAATCATTTACAGTCACCAACAGAACCAGTGGACAAAGCTCTCAACACCAAAGAAAGAAAAATGAAAATGCTAGAGTGAACAACATGAGGGTTAGGGTTAGACCAAGAGCGGGAAGGAAACCTGAGGCCAGGACATCTGTCCTATCAACGTATAGATTAATCAATACAACCGTCAATACACCCAAAATATCAGCGCTAACCGTTGATTACCAATCTAATCTCATATTCGTTGATTAAATCATTTGGTGCTAATTATTATTGTTGGTGTTCAACCATAAGTCACGGGCTGGTCCCATCATAGTGGTATTAGAGCAGGATTTAGAGTTTTCCTGAGAAATGGAAGTTGGAAGACGAGGTCGTGGAAGAGGTGCTCGGAGAGTAGCACAGGAAGGATTGCGGGAGGAAGTCAGGATCCTTACTACCTGTTTGGAGGTAGTTGAAGCATGAAGGAGAAGGGATCCAAAGATAGGATATGATAGCGAAGAAGAATCCGTAGTGACAACAGATGGATCGGATGAAAAAGGTCGGAAATGAGATTGTTGAGGTCAGTCCTATTGGCTAGTAGCAAGCCTAAACCAGAAATTCCAAATTATGATGGCAGCTTATCCACAGAAGTTCTGTTGGACTGGATCAGCGAATTGGACAAATATTTTGAGTGTGAAGAGGTTAGTGAAGATCAGAGAGTTAAGTTCACTGCAACAAAGCTGAAGGGACACACAGCCCTGTGGTGGGATAGTGTCCAAGCAGAGAGAAGAAGGATGAACAAGTTGCCAATAAAGAAATGGTCCAGAATGGTGGCCAAGTTGAAAGGCAGATTTCTGCCCAAAGACTACCAGATTGCACTGCATCGACAAGTGCAGAATTTGAAGCAAAAGAGGATGACAGTGAGAGAGTATACTGAAGAATTCTACTGGGTAAATTGAAGAGTTGGTTATACAGAGGACACCCTGGAAAAAACAACAAGGTATGTAAATGGTCTGAGATTGGAAATATTGGATGAAATCAACATTCTTTCCCTGAAAAATATAGAGGAAGCCTACCAGAGTGCCATCAAGGTAGAGGAGAAGATCTCCAGAAAAAATAAATGCTAGGAAAGGATGAGGAACCGGTAGAGGAAGAGGACAGTCCTATGGCAGAGGACGAACTACCAGTCATAGTGAAGAGGACATCAGTTCCAAAAATACAAGGAAAATAGAAAAAGGATACAACTCTAGAGGTGGCAGGCCATATCAGTGAGGAAGAGAGAATGGTCGAGGCAGAGGAGCTAACTATTAGTGCTACAAGTGCCAAAAGTGGGGGCACAAATCTTTTGAATGTCCTGAAGCGAAACAAGCTGGTCAAAGAGGAGCGTTTGTTGCACAGCCAGATGAAGCAGAGGCACCACCTCAGGAAGCAGAGAATGTGACGGAAATAGGGGAAGCCTTAGTGTTGAATAAAGTATTGTTGAAACCAGCCAAAGAAACAACTAAACAAACTCAAAGGAAAGCATTATTCTGGACAGTTTGTAAGTCGCACAGAAAATCTTCAAGTTGATTATCGACAATCGGAGCATGGATAATCTAGTTGCCACAGAGATGGTAGAGAAGTTGGGTTTGAAGCAGCTGAAGCACCCCACTCCTTATAAGGTATCGTGGTTACAGAAAGTTCATCAGTTTTTGGTTGATGAACAGTGTGAAGTTGAGTTCCATATTCGCAGGTATAAAGACAAGGTTATTTGTGATATTATGCCAATGGATGTATGTCATATACTGCTAGGGAGGCCATGGCAGTATGACCAGAAGGTAGTACATGATGGGAAGACAAACTGTTACAAGTTTGTCAAAGATGGGATCAAGCACACACTTGTGCCCATCAAGGAGGAGGAGACAACAGAAACAAGCAGGACGAGAGTGTTACTAATGGGTGGAAAATAGTTTTTGAAGCAGATTGAAGATAGTGAAGTGAACTATGTTGTTATAAGAAGGGAAAAAACAGTGTTGTTACACACAGAAGTGTCTGATTTGCCTGCAGAAATTCAGGAAATGCTACAGGAATTTAGCGACATAGTAGTGGATGATTTACCAGATAAGTTGCCTCCTAAGATAATTATAAGTCATCATATTGACTTTATACGTGGAGAAAGTCTACCAAACAAGGCAGCATACCGGATAAGCCCCAAATATAACGAGGAAATTAGAAAACAGGTGCAGGAATTGCTAGATAAAGTGCTAATAAGGGAGATTTTGAGCCCTTGCGTAATTCCAATATTTCTCGCTCCCAAGAAACGAGGAGAATGGCGAATGTGCACAGATTCGAGGGCCATCAACAAGATTACCATCATGTACAAATTTCCACTGCCACGGATGGATGACATGATGGACTGCCTGAACAGGGCAGCATACTTCTCGAAGATTGATATGAAGAGTGGTTATCATCAGATTCGAATAAGGGAAGGGGATGAGTGGAAGACAGCCTTCAAGACCAATGAAGGGTTGTATGAGTGGCTGGTAATGCCATTCGGATTGAGTAATGCACCCAGTACCTTTATGCGGCTGATGAACAAAATGCTGAAAGAGTTTATTGGAAAATTTGTAATAGTGTATCTTGATGATATATTAATTTACAGTAAGACTAAGGAGGAACACTTTTGACATGTTTGAAGTGTGCTGGAAAAATTGCAGCAGAATAAGCTGCTGATAAATCTAAAAAAAATGCACTTTTCTGCAAAAAGAAATTGTTTATCTGGGTTTTGTGATTGCAGAAAACGAGTTGAAGATGGACCCAGAGAAGATTGCAACAATTGTTAACTGGAAATCCCCAAAAATTCTATTTGAGGTACGTAGTTTTCATGGGCTGGCAAGGTTTTACCATAAGTTTATAAGGAATTTCAGTGAAATCTGCGCACCTATGTTGGACACTATAAAAAAGGCAAGTCAGTCTTTTCGTTGGACCGAGGTAGCAGAGAAGAGATTTCAGCTACTGAAGAAGAAGATCACAGAAAGACCGATCCTGAGATTGCCAAATTTTAAAAAGCTTTTCCAAGTTCGCTGTGATGGAAGCGGTACGACCATTGGAGCTGTACTTAGCCAAGAAGACAAACCTGTTGCATTTTTCAGTGAGAAGTTGAATGAGAGTAGGCAGAAGTATTCATCCTACGACAAAGAATTCTATGCTATCATCCAAGCACTGAAGCATTGGAGACAATATCTGTTGGGAAATGAGTTTGTTTTATTTTCTCATAATTCTACACTACAATACGTGATGCAACAGCATAAGCTGAATCACAAGCATGCTAAGTGGGTTGAAAATTCGCAGAGTTTCACCTTTGCGTTGAAACACATTAGTGGGCAGGCCAACAAGGTGGTAGATGCGTTAAGCAAAAGAGCCTTGCTCTTGCAGGAGATTATGATACAAGCACTAGGCTTTGAGCATTTGAAAGACTTGTATAAGACCGACATGGATTTCAAAGAGGCTTACGAAGCCTGTCAGAATCCTTTGCTGAGAAACAATAATTCATGGTTGGACTATAATTTGCAGTAGAAGCTATTGTTTAGAGGGGGACAGTTATGCATTCTCGATTGTTCAATGAGAGAGAATATCATTCAGGAGAAGCACAGTGGAGGTCTAGTCGGGCATTTCAGCAAAGGTAAAGCATTAGAATAACTCATCCATTTTTATTATTGGCCAAGAATGCGAAGGGATTTTCAGAGATTTGTGACCAGATGTAAAGTGTGTCAGTTTGAAAAAGGACACAGTCAGAATATGGGACTCTACACACCATTGCCCATTCTGAGTAGACCATGGGACTCAGTCTGCTTGGACTTCACCTTGGATCTATCGAGTATGTAGCAGGGTTATTATTCAACGATGGTAGTAGTAGACCAGTTTTCAAAGATGACACATTTCATCCCTTGTAGAAAAACCAGCGATTCCACTCACGTGGCCCACTTATTTTTCACAAATACCGTCAGGCTACATGGCCTACCTAAGTCCATTCTTTCTGATAGGGATGTGAAGTTTACAGGGTACTTCTGGTGCACCTTGTGGAAGAAAATGGACACACAGTTAAGTTTCAGCTCTGCTTATCACCCACAGACCGACGGGCAAACAGAGCTTGGGGAACCTACTACAAAGTTTGATCGGGGAAAATTCATGAATGTGGGATCGATTACTTTCCCAGGCGGAGTTCACTTACAACGACTCACCCAATCGCAACACAAGTTACAATCCTTTTCAGATCTTATATGGCATGCATCCTTGCAGAGTGCATGAATTACGAGATCTAGGACAGCAATAAAGACAGAGTGCTGATGGGGAGGATTTTTCCAAAGAAATGAATGATCTACACGAGCAGGTAAAGATGAAGTTGTAGGATAGAAGTCAAAAGTATAAGTAGCGGGCAGATTTGAAATGGCGAGAGGTACAGTTTAATGTGGGGGATGAAGTCCTCACGAATTTGCGCAAGGAACATTTTCCTAGAGGTGCTTACAACAAACTGAAATACAAAAATATAGGTCCCTGCAAAATTCTCCGAAAATTTTCAGCCAATCCTTATGAATTATAGCTGCCACCAGGAATAGGCATCTCACCCATCTTCAATGTGGCAGACCTGTTTCCATATACTACCAGTCTGGAGGAAGACAATATAGCATGGCCAACATAGGACACATAGGAAGGGAGTGAGACTTGGATGAGACAAATGCCTTATACTCAGCCCCTTGAGATTGAGAGGATCCTCGAAACTCAGGTGGCCAAGCAAACCCAGCGGAAAGAATATCTACAATATTTGATCAAGTGGAAGAACTATCCCATTTAGGACAATTCATGGCTTAACACCAGACAGATACAACAGGCAGGCTATTCAGTCGAGAAGCTCATGGACGGGAGTCATGAATCTTTCTTACCTCAAGAGCCTGATGCAGGAGCATCCAGCTAAGGGCACCATGATCGGGTGTTGGTCTTAGCTAAGGAGGAGAGGTTCATCATCATTAGATTTCATTTATGTTTGCTAATTAAAAACAGTGTTAGGAACTTGTTTATTTCATTATCAGTTAATAGGTATTTAGGGACAGCACAGTTAGGTGAAGGTGGTTACAGCCACACTATTGTTTTATTTTTTCTTTTATTTATTTTACAGCTATTTACTTTTAAAAAAAACAACAAAAATATATATATTATCTATGTATTCCACAGAACGAGAAAACTAAAACAATAAGAGAGTTATCAACCATGTAACTGAAGAAACAACTGCAAACAGTTTGAATCACTGTATTGTAACAATACAAAACAAATGTACCACAGTGTGGAAAAGGTTCAAAATTGCCGCATAGAAGAGTAATACAAAGAGAGACATTTTCATTCTTGAATCCATCTGCCCAATACTTGTTATTTTTATCTAATTACTATCATCTGTAATGTAAAGACAAACTGTATATTTTACCATAAATCCTTCCAGATAAACAAAGACGAAGTTCCAGAAACCAAGTGACAAGCAGAGACATAATTTCAAAATCGAACGATAGGCAGAGACATCATATCAACGTGAGACTGAGCAGATAGTTTCAGCCACTTCAACAAACTACAACAATACAAGAATACGCAACAACCGTAGCAAAGAATAAACTAGTTACAGTCACAGAGTGATGCATTTGCAAGAAAGGTAACCTTGTATATCGAAATCTCTTTTTCATTCATCTTTAAAGTATTTTAGTATCAAGACTTGCATATAGACTATATAAATACAAGTTCTAAAGTCCAGCGACCCTAAGGTCAAGCAAACCCTCCTCCGGGAGTAAAACAGAGAAACGAGGGTTAGGGTTATAACCCTGAAACCGTTACAGTCCATTGAATAATCAGGGAAATTACATTCAACTGAGCCTGAAGGTTATTCGACATCAGCTAACAAACGTCTACGATAGAGACCCTAGTTCCTAGTATAATGACCGACTACACTAAAGAAGGAAACGACTAAGGAAACCCTCAACCAAACAAGTTGCAACAGGGAACGACCCAACCAGTTTCATTTGGAGACCGAGTAGTAGTCTGACTAGAAGCCACAACAACCTGCATGGAAGCCACAGTAGAGCATTAGCATTGTTATAACGAAGACCAAAAGGATGAACGACTAAACCGAGGGAGGAGACCCCAAGAGAACTTACTAGTTTTGTTAGTTGGCGTTGGACGAATGAACCCACACTTGCGTCGCAACCATTGAAAGAAACCCTGCTCACAAGGAGCAGCAAATGTTAGCCCTTAAGAAAATCTGAGGAAAACGAATATAACAGGGAAGGAGCCATTACCTTGCCGGAGCTAAACGAACACAGAGGAAAGGGTCCTTTGAGGCTGCAACATATGTTCACAATACACTGCAGACAAGTCAAATGATGAAATAACCATAGAAACAGCTAAAAATACCATTGAAGAAAGCTCAGCAGAATGCGTAAAGAACTAAGGAGAGACAGTGACACTAGAAGAGCACCAAACCACCAAGAACAGAGAAACCCTCACAACAAAGTCAATAACTTAATGACAGAGCCGAGCTAACCAGATAGGAAATACAAGCATAGTTATACCACCTACCAATAGAGGAACCCATAGTTGGCGAGAACAGAGAATCGGGCTCGAATCATTTACAGTCATCAACAGAACTGGCAGACAGAGCTCTCAACACCAAACAAAGCAGAATGAAAATGCCGGAGTGAACAACGTGAAGGTTAGGGTTAGCCCAAGAGCATGAAGGAAATCCGAGGCCAGGACAACTGTCCTCTCAACGTACAGATTAATCAATACAACCATCAATACACCCAAAATATCAGCGCTAACCCTTGATTACCAATCCAATCTCATATTCATTGATTAAATCATTTGGTGCTAATTATTATTGTTGGTGTGAAACCATAAGTCACAGGCTGGTCCCATCTATTTTTTTCTATATAATTTTTCCATAATCTTCTCAATTCTCTAGAAAAAACAATTAACCCATGTTTGTGCCCTATATATATATATATATAACCCAAAAAAATTAACATCTAACAATAATGCTAAAGAAATTCAAAATAAAAATATTATTTAATAATAATTTTTATGTTATCAATAAATTAAGATAACTAATGATTTTAAGGAAATAGAAGCTTAAATACAAAAGTTTGAATACAAAAACTAGTGATTTTGTTAAGCACCAAAGAAAAACATAAAAAACTTTTGAATATAATAATAATTTATAAGATCTGCTCATACTTTTTATTAGCTGTTTTTTTTTAATATAATAATAATCTATATGATCTGCTCATACTTTTTATTAGCTGAATTTTTTTAATTTATAAAAAGTCATTTGGGTATTTTTTGCATAGTGTTCATTCTTTATTTTTAATATTTTTTTTTAATTCAATGTTTTTTTTTTTTTTTTAAAATAAGAAATTTCTCTTGGTGTGCCAAATAGATACAATTATGAAAATTGAAAAATATTAAATAAATTATAGTTATTAATATGATTATATAAATGTTATTTTTTCAATAATTGGCTTTGAGTTTTATTAGGAATAGATCAAGAGAATACTAAAAAAAAATTATTACAAAAATTAACCGCTGTAATATATCTCTTTTTTTTTTTTTTTATATTGAAAATAAAATATATATAGTGGAAGCTTGGATAAACAACATTAATAAGAACAATTTAGGTGTAGTTCCAAGTTAAGTTCTCGGAAGGAAAAATTTCCATGTGATTTGTATTAAACTTCAGGATTAAACTTAGCAAATGGAAAACAAGGACTCATGAGTGTGAGTTGGAGTGGATTCGATGATCTTCCCCATATCGATCATGAGAACCAATATCCTTTTGAAGAGCAAGTCCACCTTACTATTATGTCCTGAGTGGGTGTGTTGGATTCATAGATATTCAAAGAACTCCTATAGTCGATGAATATT
>APFE031108028.1:97254-117469 GCA_000404065.3 Pinus taeda
CCGTACAGATATCCCTATGCCCAAAAGAGAAATTGAACGTATGGTTGCAGAAATGCTAGAGGCTGGTATAATTCAACCAAGTCAAAGTTCTTTCTCTGCTCTAGTAGTATTGGTGCACAAGAAAAATGGATCATGGCGCATGTGTCCGGATTATAGGGAGCTCAACAAGCTCACTATTAAAGATAAGTTTCCCATTCCTGTCATTGATGAATTACTGGATGAATTGCATGGATCAATTTGCTTCACCAAGTTGGCTCTTCGTTCAGGATATCATCAAATCAGAATGAAGACTGAAGACATTCCAAAAACAACATACTCATGAGGGTCATTATGAATTTTTGTTCATGCCTTTTGGCCTTACCAATGCACCTTCTACATTTCAAGGTTTGATGGATTCCATTTTCAAACCCTTCCTTAGACAATTTGTGTTAGTATTTTTTGATGATATACTAATCTACAACAAGTCTTGGAAGGATCATGTTGAACATGTTGACAGGGTGCTACAACTATTGGAGGAGAAACAATTATATGCAAAAGATCCAAATGTTTCTTTGGAGTACAAGAGGTGGAATATCTGGGTCATATTGTATCTCATGAAGGAGTTAAGGTAGACCCTAGCAAAATTAAAGCCATTAAGGAATGGAAAATCCCCACATCCTAAAGCATCTACGAGGATTTCTCGGGTTGACAGGGTATTATCGCAAGTTTGTTAAGAATTGTGGGAGAATAGCAGCACCTCTAACAACATTATTGAAGAAAGATGCATTTTCATGGACTCCGAAAGCAACAAAGGCCTTCGAACATCTTAAGGAGGCAATGTGCCTAGCACTAGTCTTAGCTGCACCAGACTTCACAAAAACCTTTATTGTGGAATGTGATGCTTCAGGAAATGGAATTGGTGTTGTTTAAATGCAAGATGAAAGACCCATTGCTTTTGAAAGTCGTCCAATCAAGGGAAAGTTTTTACACAAAGCTATTTATGAGAAGGAAATGTTGGCAATACTACATGCACTTAAGAAATGGCGACCCTACCTAATGAGAAGACACTTCAAGGTAAAAATGGATCATTATAGCCTTCAATACTTTTTAGAACAAAGATTATTCTCTGAAGAGAAACAAAAGTGGGTCACAAAGATGTTGGGTTATGACTTTGAAATCATCTACAAAAAAGGGAAGCAAAATGTGGTGGTAGATGCACTCTCAAGAAAGGATGAGGATGTGGAAGCATTGTTGTGCGCCATTTGTATTATCCAACCAGATTGGATAAACAAGGTAAGGGAGGAATGGAAGAATGATGAAGAAGTGTGGGCACTTATTCGAAAGTTACAACAAGATTCCAGTGCATCTGATACATTTAGCGGGCAAAATGATTCATTATGGTACAAATATCACTTATACCTCTGTAAGAATTCCCAACTCAAACAAAATATTCTTATGGAATTGCACACTTCTCTCTTAGGAGGGAACTCAGTGGTTAAGAAGGAATTTTTTTGGGATGGCCTTAAATCAGATATTCAAAAGTTTGTGGTGGAATGTTTGGTTTGCCAATGAAATAAAGTTGAAACAATTAAGACCTCGAGTCTATTACAACTTTTATCCATTCCAAGCCAACATTGGGAGGAGGTTTCAATGGATTTTATCATAGGTTTACCCAAGTCCGAGGGAAAGAGTGTCATCATGGTGGTAGTTGACAGAATTACCAAGTATGCAGACTTTTGTGCATTATCACATCCATTTAAAACCAGTGCCATTTCTACTGCATTTAGGGAAACAATTCAAAAGCTACATGGAAACCCAAAGATTATTGTAAGTGACAGAGATCCCATTTTCACTGGAAATTTTTGGATAGAATTATTTTCTTGTCTCGGTACTCAGTTAGCGTTGCTCAAGCTCATCTTACATCCTCAATTGTGATGGGAAACTTGAGATGTAAACAAATGTTTGGAAGGATATCTTCGTTTCTTTGTATATGATAAACAGACACAATGGGTCAAATGGTTGCCTCTCGCTGAATGGTGGTATAACACTTCCTTCCATACAGAAAAAAAAATGACCCCACTTATGGCACTTTATGGATATCAGCCATCGTCCATCACATCATATTTAAGAGAAAATTCTAAGGTTCAAGCAGTGGAACATCACATCGAGCATCAACAACAAGTCCTCCAACTCTTAAAGGATAACCTGGTGTTGGCGTAGAATAGAATGAAACAACAGGCAGATCAACATCACTGCGAAATAAGTTTTGATGTAGGTGATTAGGTATTCCTACGACTACAACCACATAAAAAAATGTTCCTCAAGCAAGCTAAGAAGGATAATAAATATCACCAAAGTATTATGGTCCGTACAAGGTGTTGCAAAAGATTGGTACTATGGCATACAAATTGGAGCTTCCTGTAGCTTCTCGAGTGCACCCAGGTTTCCATGTTTCATGTTTAAAGAAGGTTATAGGTGATAAGCTCCCAGTTCAAACAATATTGCCAGAACTTGATGAGGAAGCAAAAATTATATTGGAACCGGAAGCAGTCACAGAAAGAAGAACTCTACAGTTACAAAATCGATCAATTTCGGAGTATCTCATCAAGTGGAAGAACTTATCCGTTGAGGATTCCACATGGGAGGATGAGAATTTTATACAGAAGCATCCAAAACTACTCAAGATTTGAGGACAATACTTTTTTTGAAGGAGAGGGGCATGTTAGGTCCCTATAATACTAGTGATTACCCCATTACTAGTGTAGTTATATTCCTTATTAATATTGTTGTGCCCCTATAGTCCCCATATTGTTATTACTTTACCTCATAGAATCCCTCTATTTTTATTTTTGTGCCTTTATATTATTACTGTTAGGTCGGCTGGGTTATATTGTGACTCAGACTCCTATATATAGAAAGGAGTTTTTGTTATTTGAATCATCAAAGAATCATTCATTTGTGTAATTTAAAGGAGGTTTCCCTCTCGAAGAGGCTAAATTCTAAGGCGTTGATCTATATTTCTATCTTTTTGTGAGTTGGTTTCATAACAGTTTCTCCATACAATTGGTGTTGGATAGTCTAATTAGAGTTCGGCAAAGATTGTTGTTCGTGGTGGCTTTCAATGGATGGTTTTCCATATATATATGTGAGGATAGAGTCTTCCTAGTTGATCAGTAGAATCGAGCCTCTTCACTAATGGGTGTTGGCCAATTATAGACAAGGTTGATTCTCCTAGCTAATGGGAATAGAAATATCTATGTAAAATACCATTGCTTTACATAATAGAGATTCAGAGAAACACAACTGTAGCAAAGGTGGTTATTCTCCCGAAAGGGTTTCCATCAGATATCTTAAGTCCCGTGTGTGACGATGTGATTGTGCCTTCTTTTGTTGCTTATTTTTTATATCATGGTTGTTAATTTAATTGCATGGTTTATGTTTATGTGAAGGTTTATTAATTTGCTACTGGTTAATATATGCATGATTTAGTAGATAAGTTTAAATTGGCACAAACTAATAACATGACACACTATTGATTCACCCCTCCTTTTCATTAGTGCTCAATGTTTCTAACAATTGGTATCAAAGTGGGGCTCTCAGTTGCATCTTGGTCGCTAGAGAATAGATATGGGGTTTGTTAGTGAAAATTTTGAATTTCTTTTTAGAATGACTTCTCAAGGAGTGTTTTTCATCATTGCTACAAATTTCAAGGTATGGCACAAAAATGTTAAATCTCAATTTTATCATGTGGATCTAACATTTGGAGAGTGGTATGTGAAGGTTGTGGCAAGGATTCACTTGCACCTAAAATTTTGATGTAGGATGCGTAAGCTAGATGTATAATGTACCTAAACCATCATAATGATTATTTGAAGAAACAAGTAGGTTTGAATTTCGCTAAAGAAATGTGGGATAAGCTAGAGTTCATATTTGGAAATGGTACCAACAACAATAAAGAAAATGATAAAAATAGCAACAAGAAGAAGAACAAGAAAAAAGAACAAGAACAAGGGCCTTCAAAATCAAGAAGCTCATCCACAAGAGTCTCATCTTCCTATTGAAAATATCTTGGCTGATAGTGAGAAGAAATAAAAAATATTGAATCCAGAGCTATAAATATTAATGATTTTCTATTAAGTTATATTTTTGATGATTCAAATTTTAATCATGCTAAATTTCCTAGTGAAGATGAGAATGTGAGGTAGGAGCATTACAACTTCCATGTCATCAATATTTTTGGAACAAAGCTCCAAACAAGGTCTTAACATGGAAAACTAATTTTATCTCCTTATTGTAAATAATTATTATTTCTTTATTTCTTAAAGAACTATAGATAGAGATAAGATTTAGAGGATAATATTTTTAAGAAGAAAATATGCCTTTTAAAGCGTGAAAAATTTAGGAAATAAACCATGAGAGGTTGCAGGAGAAAAAAATCTTTGTAGAAATTAAAAAGTTGTTAGGATATGAAAAGTTTAGAAATATTAGGATCTGGGGTGCTTTTAGGATTAAGAAAAGATGTGGATAGGCAAGATATTGTCAATGAGGTAAAAACGAGTCTATCTTTAAAAGCATGAGTGGTTTGTGGACTGATTTATGGATCTAGGATTTTTTTTGTATATGTTATTATAAATATTGTAAGACTAAAAGGGAAACAAATGGCCAAATGAATGTAGAATCAGGCCAAGAGAAAAATGTATAATTATGAGTTTATGCATATATGGTTTTCCTTTGTTTAATGGAAATGTATATTCACCAAAGCCTCTATGTATGAATCTTTGTATTATTGTGTGTATTGTTTTAAATGCTTTGAGATGTGGTGAATAATAGTTAATTGACTAAATAACAAAACCTGTTCATGTAATCCAAATTGAGAAGTTGAACATTTTGGGGAAATTCAATTTCTCCTACATCAAGTGTTATCAGAGCAAGGATATGTTCTTTGGGAAACATATATATGTGTGAGAAGGTTTTTTTTTTGCAAGAACACATAAGAGCTTATGCAAAGGATGGTAGAGAAGATCTATTGAGATTTAATAGTTTATTGGTCTTGTGTTTTGTTTGACAGTTAATTAATGTGTAGATAGAAACTATTAGAATATGTGTAGCCATGAAAGAGGAAGAGGGGGCATGCAGAGCTCTCAAGAGAATGAATTGTGACAAAACCCAATAACAAGATGAATTTCTGAAGAGGAATAGGAAAAGAAGATTTTTTTATTAAGTGAGTAAGGTATATGCAATAGCCAAGAGAGAAAGGAGTGCTCAGAAAGAAGGTTCAAGTGAAGTGAACCATTGGTGATCCAGGTGGATGTTGGTGGCCACCCACCTATCCCATTTAAACCCCCATAACTGCCTCTTTCAGTTTTTCAGCTTCCGTAATTGTAGCACAATTTACTATTTTTAGCAGTTTTTAGGGTTCTGAAGTTTCGAAGCCGTTTGGAGGCCCTAAAATATGTTTTTTGGGAAATCTGGGAGCAACATTGGTATCAGAGCATTTTGCGTTTTCTCTGTTTTTCTTTGCATGCCCCTAACAAGGTTGGCATATAAGAAGTTAGGGCTTGAATTGGTCAACCCTTTGCAAGACCGGCCTCGCAAATCCCGATGGCCTCCCATGGCGGATGAAAAGAAAGATGAGGGGGCAGGAGATCCTATCAATATCTTGCTCGAAGAAGCCCTCGAGTGACAAAGGAATGTGATGATGGATAGCTTTACACAGATCCTTCAGCGGCTACCCAGAGGCGATGCATCGACTTCCAACAGCTACTCTGGAAATGCCACACCATTTAAGGTACAAGCTAATTTTGAAATCCCCATCTTCGAGGGTCAGATAGACGCAGATGTTGTAGATAAATAGTTAAATATGATAGATGGGTATTTTTATGTTCGTGAATTTTTGAGTTGGGAAAAGATTGTTTTCACTCTTCTTAAAGCAGCCCTCCACATCAAGGACTGGTGGGAAACCTACTGCGAGAAGAAGAATGAAAGTACGGGGTCACTATTTTCAGCCACACCCACTTGGGATTCATTCCGAGATGCCGTCAATGAGCAATACTACCCTATCAAAAGCTATGAGGATAAATAGATCAAACGGACCACACTACGGCAAGGACGGAACCAAGATGTGCTAGAGTTCAGAAACATTTTTCATACCCTTTGCACACAGTTGGGTATCAAATATTCTGAGCTACTTCTGGTACTCAAATACCCCGGTTGCCTACACAGATACATCCAGGAAGAGATGGAGTTCCTGAACATCTCCTTGCTCAACACAGCGTACCGATACGTTGTCAAAATCGAGCAAAAGTTCAAACAGAAGAAGAGAGACTTTGGATCTGCGAATCTGAAGACTAAAGGACAAAGCCAAGGCAGGGTGACCCAAGACAACCCGTCGAAGCCCCACGAAAAGAACAACACCACGAAGTCGAAGAAGGACATAGGAAAGTGGTGTGAGTTCCACAAGAGTCCCACTCATAACACAAGTGAGTGTTGGACCAAACAGTCACTGGTGGCCGATTTGAAGGCTTTAGAATCAGATGCATGTTCTGACCCTGAGTCAGAACCCAACAAGGGGAATGGCAAAGGGAAGCAGATAATTGATGCGGAGCCCAGCATCACTGTTGTCACCACCAAGATCTAGAAGAATGAGCCCAAAGACCCAGAGGAGGGGGAGCTTCTTTTCCATTCACATGTGTGGGTGAAGGGTTCGCCGCTGTAATTCATTGTCGACAGTGGCAACCAAAAGAACCTCATTTCAGCAGAGGTCATGAAACGGTTGGGCCTACCAACTACACCACACCCGTATCTATACAGTATCGGGTGGCTTTATGAAGGACGAAATCTCAAAGTTCGCCAGTAGTGACACCTTCCCTACATCATCAAGCCCTTCACAGACGAGGTATTGCGTGATGTTACACCTCTGGATGTTTATGATGTACTATTAGGCCAACCATACTTGTAGAGGTGACATGCTGTGTATGAGTCAAGGCCTCGTGCTGTCATTATTTCTTTGTGTAATTCATTATATAGGATACCAGAGGTAGCCCCACCTACCACCACCTCTTTGATCAATGCCAAGAAAGGCAACAAGCTCATCTCCCAAACTAGGAAATTCATTTTCTATCTAGTTCGCTCTCAAAGTAAGGGGAAGATCGTCACCACATCCATGACCCCCGTGAAGGGTTCCTCCACGCAGCAGCAGCAACAAAGGGATATGGTCATGACAGAACACAGGAACAACCTCTACTCACCCATAGGGGTACCACACAAGATTTAGGTGGGCAACAAAGTCTGGTTGCATTTGCAGAAAGAATGCCTTACAAGAGCCCTTTAGAAACTCAGACCACTCTGACATGGTCCTTACACTAGTACCAAGGCTACGGGAAATAATGCTTTGAAGCATAGCATTTCCCCATTACTCCGATTGCACCGAGTGTTCAATGTGTACTACCCTTGACCATGCTTCCCACCATTATTGGACACATCTGAGATTGCAGAACAGCTCACCAGGGACCAAGTTCAACAAATGGAGGGACTCAACGCAATGGGGACCATTGCTTCCTAAGGGGGGAGGGATGATCTAGGTGGATGTTAGTGGCCACCCACCTATCCCATTTGGACCCCCACAACTATCTCTTTTAGTTTTTTAGTTTTCGTAATTGTAGCACAATTTACTATTTTTAGTAGTTTTCTGGGTCCTGAACTTCCAGAGCTGTTTTGAGGCCCTAAACGACGTTTTTTGGGAAATTTGGGAGCAACATGGGCCCAACGACTGATGCTGCTCTTCCCAAAGTTGTAGTTCTCAGACAGATCTTTCTAACGAGCTATTGTACACGTCAAACAAAGATTGGGTGCCAAAGTTACGACCTCGGGAAGTTGATGTACCAACTTACCTAAAACGGGGCCCATAATTTGGTGTTTCATCTTGTAGTGTTAGGTTTTGGGATGTTAAGGGTTTTCCATTATTTCTCAACAATAAATAGGCCTTTGAGCCTCATTGTAACACAATTTTGAGGCATGCAGCCGCCACATCTCTTCTCAAAGATAAGTTACCATCGCCCTAGCTGGTTTATTTCTATTTTTTTTTGTAGGCATATTTCAGTATTTTCCATTAATGAAATGAAGTATTATTTCTGTTGCATCTTTGTGTATATGGTAATCTCTATATTTTTTTGCGTTCCTATTTAAATCCAGATCAATTGGCCAAGTTTAGAGGAGATAGCTTGGTGAGGTGTTGGATAGATCACAACTCACGAGTGGACAAGGAGAGTTCACAAAAGAAGGAAGTGACAATGACTACTAATAGTCATGTTAAGGGTTCAGTGAGAAATCACAAACAAATAAAAAGAAATGCCAAAGGTGTTGGTATGAGGAAGATGAGGGATGGAATTTGAGAAAGAGATGGCTGAGATGAGGGCATAATTGAATGTGCTTATGGAGCTAGTAAAACAAGAAGTTGAAGATCAAAGATGCGGATGGGTGCTACAAAAGAAAATGAAATGGCACAAGTTGTAGGTGAAGTTAAAGTATAGGTTGAGCATTCAACAGAGGGAAGAGGAGCACAGGGTAGCAAAGATGGAGGTTTGCATTTGTTAATTGGAACAAGGACCAGTTCTTGGTGAAGATGAATATGAAGAGATGATGAGATCCAAGTATCACGTGATTTGAAAACTAATCAAATGATTGTGAATGCAGGTCATGTAGATGTAGATGATGGAGAGTTTCATCATGAAGGAAATACCAAGGACATAAGTGATGAGCCTACAAATTTAGTTCAAGGTAATTTTACTAATTTTTTTGAAGAGTTGAAATTTCTTGATGAGATATTAGTAAATTAGAAAGTGCATATTTAGGTTGTAAAGTTCAGCTTGGAAGAAAAGGGAATTGCCTTCGAAAATAATAATGAAGAGGAAGTTGCAAGGCATAAGCAACAAATGATGAATCAAAAGTAGGTGTATAAAATCAAGTATGGAAAGAGTCTTGAAACTCTTATGCTCAAAGAAGACGTGAAACAACAAGCAAGATATGATAGCAAGTTTTAACAGTCAAGGAAAAAATTGGATGAGAAAATTGATAGGTTGTGTACGTTGATGGAGAGGATGATCAAGAGAAGGTACAATAAGAGGAAAAGGACATCCATCAACAAAGTACAACTGACTAATCAACTTTTCATTAGAAAGACAAGTGGACAAGAACAACATAGAGTTTGGAATCTTGGAGAAGTGAAGTAAACATCAGCAATAGGACAACAACATGAAAATATGAAAGGAAAACTACAAAAAAAGGCTTGGGAACTTGGAGGATTAAAAAATTGATGGCACATGACCAGGAGGTCATGAAACTTTTATACCTTTGGAGTATGATGCATGAGCATTAGAGCTTCCAAGTCATCAATTTTTTTGGAGACAAAGCTCCAAACCAGGTCTTAACATGGAAAAGGAATTTTATTTCCTTATTCTAAATAATTTTAATTTATTTATTTCTTAAAGAACTATAGATAGAGATAAGATTTAGTATATAATATTTTTAAGAAGAAAATCTACCTTTTAAAGCATGAAAAAATTAGGAAATGAATCATGAGAGGTTGTGAGAGAAAAAAATACGAGTAGAAATTAGCAAGTTATTAGGATAAGAAAAGTTTAGAAATCTTAGAAACTACTGGGGTGATTTTAGGATTAAGAAAAGCTATGGATAGGCAAGGTTTATTAATAAGGAAAAAGCGGGTCTATCTTGAAAAGCATGAGTGATTTGTGGATTGATTTATGGATCTAGGAAATTCTATATTGTTTGCATATGTTATCATAAATATTGTAAGCATAAAAAGAAAACAAATGTCCAAATGAATGTAGAATCAGGCCAAGAGAGAAATGTATGATTATGAGTTTATGCATATATAATTTCCCTTTGTTTAATGTAAATGGAGATTCACCAAAGCCTATGTGTATGAATCTTTGTATTATTGTGTGTGTTATTTTAAATGCTTTGAGACGTGGTGAATAATAGTTAATTGACTAAATAACAGACCTGTGCATGTAATCCATATTGAGAAGTTGAACTTTGCAAGAAAACTCAATTTCTCTCACATGAGAATGAAATTAAGGTTCTTAGAGATGATATTTATAGACTAATAGTTTCATGCAAGGATTAAAGAAAACTATTGCAGATATGTGATGATAAGGAAGTCGAGCTCAAAGAGGATATTTTTAGCTTACAGATTAAATTTACAGAATCAAAATGAGTTGAGGAAGGCACAAGGAAGCAGTACAAAGAGAAGGACGATCAGTGTGAGATATTATAAGTTGAAGTGATGTTCTTGAGAAAACAACGAAAGATGGAGAAGAGAATTGTAGCCTTGGACAATTTGCTTGAGATCCAAAGATCACCATTAGATAGATCTGGTCTTGGATTTCAAAAGGGAGAGTCTAGTTTACATGCAGGAAATAATTACAAAGAAGAACCTAAAATACTTGCAGCAAACAACAACGACAACAAAAATAGTAAAGGAGGAAACAAACAATAGTAGTATATCGAGCAGCAACATAGAATAAAACCTCAAGGAGGACCTACTCTTAGAAAATCCTTTGTTCCAAGGGAGGATCATGGCAGATATGTAAAATTTCAGAGGAATCAAAGTCCTTTTGTTCCTTTTGTGCATAAGATAAAATGTTACAGTTGTCACAAGTTTGGACATATTGTAGCTAATTGCAGAAGAAAAATGTTTAGTCAATAAAGCTTGTAGTAGTATTAGAAGCCAAGGAGATTGGCCATCGGGTATAATCGTGCTTTTTATGGTTATTGTTAGTCATGCAACCTGTTTGGCCATAAGGCAATCGATTGCAAATCTAACCAATGGAGGATAAGAACATTGAATGAAAGGTATATATTGGGCATGTCCAAAAAGAGATTTGATCCTATTTCTTCATATCGTGTCCATGTGCAATGTTATACATGCCATAATTTTGGCCATATGGGAAGAGACTGCATGTTTCCTCATTATTCAAGGTAAATTCGGAAAGAGAAGCAAAATAAAAAAGGATCTAGTAGAAAACTAGAAAAGAATGAAAAGAAGCAATACAAGACCATGTGGAGGGAGATTGAGCAACAATTCTTGAAGCAGTGAAAGCATCCCTTCCTATAGTCCTGTTGGAAATACTAAGACGGGGGTAAATCAATATTCCTTTTCAATTGTTACTTTTACTAGTTAAATCAATTATATTTAGAACACAAAATGAGAAATAGGAATAAATTCTTTTATTATTATAATCTTTATAATGAATCAAGTACAATATATAGGGCTCAAACCCTTGATGAAGGCACCAATCTTCAATTCCCCAGGCTCCAACCTGTTGACAAGCACCAACTTGGTCTTTTGTGAGGCTCCACCTCTAGGGAACTGACACTAACTTCTTAAGGCACAGACCTTGCGTTTAGAGGCTCCAACCCTTGGGGCACCAACCCTTCTCTGGTACAGGCTCCGACCTGGTTTCTTGAGGACACCAATCCTCTAGGGCTCCAACCATATCCTTCAAGGAACCTACCTTGTTTGTTCGAGGCTCCAACCTTTAGGGCACCAACCCTCTAGGCTCCAACCCACTTCTCTACTTTGTCTAGATATGTTTTATAGTAATTCACGACTCCCAAAATCTTCTTCACTGAGTTCTGTCAATCTACGACTTCACTATAGTCTCCATGCTACATCATTAATGACAATCTTGTCTCATAGAAGGTATCACCATTTCCCTTCATTATACCCAAGCAAAATCTACAAGTCACATCATGATGACTAATACATCATGGACTTCAATAGTCTCCACACAACTCCAATGTGCCTACAATGAACTGCACTAAGCTCTGCACAAAGATAACTCTCTGTTCAACCCTCTATCCTAACTGTCGCAGTAACTAATTCAGGAGTGAGGCTTCAGGAGTAACTACTTCAGAGGAGTGATTGTTGCAGCTACAGGTTGTGTATTTAATTAAAACAACCATGTCTATGTAGTGTTTTTAACAGATCACGGGTTGTGCTTCTATGAATTCATTCTAGGTCTGATCCTTTCAATGAATAACCCATTCAACAGAATGCTCGACATTTGGCTTCCTTCTTCTTCCGTTGGACCTTCATCTTCCTTCTATTCTCACTCGATATTTGGCTTCCTCTTTCACTCGCCCAACCTTCAGATTTTCTTTCTTCTGTTCCTTCACCTTCACGAGTTATGAACTGTCCTTTGTCTCAGTGATAGATGCCCGAGCTCAATTCAATTCTCGAGTTGGATCGTTTAACTTATATATATATGAATCTCATCAATACCCAAAAGACATGTTCATTAGAGGAGAGGTTGACTTGTATATAGGCTCGCACATTACATATATATCATAAACTTGTTTATTTATGAACATTCATATTATAATAGATGTCTGGCGGTTTGACATGCCCCATCACTACTTAAATCGCATTCACAACTTCATAAAACTCCCACAATCGCAACCCTTTGGCTTCACGATATAACATTTTCGATGCCCCTATTTCCAACGAATTAGATGCGATGTGATATTAAATAATTGTTAATAAATCTAACGGGTCCACAACTCTATCGCAATCGATGGTTTTCCATTGTGACATCTCTTCAAGACTTGCAATATGCGACGGATTGATATTTATTTAGAATGTATTATAATGGTGCAACGGGTCCGCAATACTATCATAATTGAGGTTTCAACGTGATAAGGAGTTAAAGCTTGAATGCAGGGGATGTGATATTTCAATAGAGTTGTTACCATAAAATGATTTGGTCCACAATACATATCGCAATCGGCAGATTTCAACATGGCAAGGCTTTAAAGATACTTGCAATGTGGGAGATGCGATGCCATATTAAGACGTATTGTAATGGGGTTATCGTGTCAGTGTTACATATCGCAATTAGGGGTTTTGAGCAATGGCATATAATAGAACTGTCAATAAAGTTGCTTATAAGTTTTCTCTGATGCGTTGTGGACTTTAAAGAGTTTCCACAGCTTATTACTCGGATGTTCCTCAGCTCTTTCGATATCTTAACTCCTCTGATACTCCGTAATACTCCTACAATATGTTAGATCCTTTGACATGTTAACTCCTCCGATATTTCTCCGATATTTCATGTGATATCTCCGATATGGCTCTTACTCTTGAGAATATGTGATATTTCAATAAAAACATATTGTAACACACTCTTACTCTTGGCTTGGCTTTCCTGTGGCTTCTCTATGATTTCCGATGGCTACTCTTTGATGGTTTTCCTCCTTGGCTTCTTGCTCCTGTTACTTCACATATTTGCTTCTCCTTGGCTTTCCTCCTTGGGTCTACTGCTTCTATTCTGTTTGTATAAATATATATGTAATCCATATGTTGTATTTAGTCCTTAGGTCCTCCATGGGGAACATTATGATCACAAAAAGTTTCCATCACAAACACTTCCATATTGACATTAATGGAAACCTTGATTAACAAGTCCATGGTTATTTCATGAATATTTATAAAGGACTGTAGAAGTTCTTGAGAGGTGCATAACCTCAAGGGGAGAGTATGGTAGAAGTATGGGACTTTGATAGGTACAATTTGTTGCAACAACATATGATGAGTTCATTTGAGCTTCATGCACATTTAGGTCCATAAGCTCATTTTGTCTATTGGAGGTATATTATGCTGAGGGGAAGATATGATTTCAAGTCTTGTTATTTATGCTTTTAATTTTTTTCACTCATATTTCTTGCAGTCGATGTATTTGTTGTTTATGAGTGGAAGACACATATATCAACTTTGTTGCAGCTTTATACATTATTTTTAAGCTACCCTAGCATGAGGATTGGAGACATTATTATGCATAGAGATTACTTGAGACATGGACAGGTCATGCATGGGTTGTTGTATGCTCTTTATTTCATCCATGTATTTGTTATTGATTCATCATTTTATGTTGGTAAAGAGTCTAGCCCTTAGTATGTTGAGTCATCATGCCTATTTTGGAGGAGTTTCATGGAGTCATTTGTAGGCACATGTTTGGGCTAATGATGTTATAATAGTGATGTATTTTCATGTTTTGATTCATTGGTCCATAGGAGATGATTATAGCAGCAATGTATTTCATTGTAAAATCATGTAAAATGCTCATGAAGCCATGTACTTATATTGTTCTTACCATTGGGTCTTCTAGTTATGAGTCACGAGGTCATATGTGACTCATGTATGAGGTCTTATGTTGTTGCTACAACCATGTATTTATCAATGTATATGTCATTTAGTCATGGTCATATGGATTCTAGGTCCATATGGTGCTTCTATTTGTGGCAAAGAAGCATTATTTGCAGGAGATGAAATTCATTGTAGGTTGGATCTGATTTTGAAGATGGCATACGTTCAGGGGGAGCATTATATGTTCCTATTTAATTTAGCCATCCATTGTTAGGATTATGATCTGCTTGGAGGTGTTCATGGTGTGCCTCATGCTATGCTTTGATTGTTGGGGTTCTTGACCTCATTATATGAGAAGAGAGGTTGGTGATGGCCATTGGTGTTGCTACTATGGAGAGTATTGGTTGATGCCTCATATGCATAAGGTCGCTTGTTGTTGTTCATTGTGGTGCTACGTATTGATGATATTTATGGTTTCTAGTGCATATTGTTGTTGCTGGTAAAGGTTGTTTGGCTTATTACGTTGCTTGTTGCTACTAATATGAGAGGTATGGATGTGTATTCATGTCCATTACTATTCAACCATGTAGAGGTTGGATGCTCAAGTGTTTGTGTTTTAGTTCTTGCTACATTATCAAATGGAGTTTTCCCTTTTCCATGGATGTAAAAGGGGGAGCGTTAGAAGAGAAGATCGTCTGAAGATTGTGTGTGGTTTCCATCAATGCTAAAGGGGGAGATCGTTGGAATTATGGTGTTCATGTTTTCAGCTAGATGATGTTAGAACTATTTTTAGGATGACAACTAGCATGTGTTGGAATTGATGTCAACCCCATGTAGTCTAGTCGGTATATTAATGCAATTCTTGTAGAATGGTTGTTGTTGGCTATGGTTGCATTAATGTCAACTTTGATGTAGGTTGATGGCAGTGATGTGGATGATGGTTTCTCATGTGCTAGTGGTGTTCATGACCTAGTGGAGGAACTGCAGGTGAATTAGTGCAGGAGTGTGTTGGCATGTTGATGGTGTTGTAGAGGTGTTACAGATATCTTCAGAGGTGTTGCAACTTGTGTAGGTGTCGAAAGAGAGAAGAGGACTTATTGGAAGACAAGTTAACCCTTGTTTGTTGGATTCTAGGTCAACTTGGCAATGACACCTAAGATACATTCTTAGGTTATTTGCAAAGGTATCAATGGACTTGCCAAAGGTTTGGAGGCATGTATAGAAGCTAGAGAAGGTCACCATTCAGTTGGCAGAGGATATGATTAGAGGTTTTTTTATTTTTCCTTATGATTTGCACCAATCACATGGAAGCAAGATTGTGTGTGTCGTTGAAAGGCGACCATAGCCATGATCAAGTAGTTATGTGCATGTGAATGGGCTTCTTCATGAAAAATACTTTGGATTCTTTACACACATTAGGTGTATTTTGACTTGGAAATTCTTGGAAGATTCTATAATAATTGAAAAATGTGTAAATTGGTTAAGAAATTTCTCTAGTGGGTGTGAACACCTTAAGTGCACCAGTATTAGTTATAATGGGTGGATCACGTCAACTTTGTGCACTCTTTATCCTAGTCTAAAAGTGAATTTTGTGTTGTATGTTTTATATACTTCATTTTGGAGTTGGGTGATGGTTGGTTCAATGTAGTAGCAAGTGAGAGTTCCATTGAAAGTGATGTATAAGAGGAGAATTATTCAGACATGCTAGAGCGCAAATATACATCAATATATGAGTGTCAATGGTTGTAGAATGAGAAAATCTGAAGCATGTTATAGAATAGATCAAATTTATAGTTGTTGGAGAAAATGTTTTGTTGAGATCATTGTTGATGGATGAGAGTTTTGTTGCTAGTGATTATATTGTGCATATTTGATTGTTGTATTGTGGCCACTATTTTCTTGAGTAGAGAGCATGTTTTTGGTGGTGTTTTTGATTATTTATTATAGATACTCTTACTAGTTAGATATTATTGCAGAGATGAATCGAGTTGAGAAGAAAGTCTTGGAATCTAGTGTGAAAATATATGAAACGAGGTATGCATAGAGTAGAGGAGCAGTGACTTCATGAGAGTGGAGTAGTGATTCCGTGGCATCAACAAAAGGAACAAGTTTCTCCATCCAATCAATTTTGGATAGTCCAATCAGAGTTGGGCAAGGATCGTTGATCATGGTGGCTTTCAACGGGTGGTTTTCGATAGATCCGTGTGAGAACAAAGTCATCCTATCTGATCAGTAGAATCGAGTCTCCTGGTTGATGAGTGTTAGCCAACTGTAGATGATGTCGAGTCTCCTAACTAATGGGAGTCAACAAATCTATGTAAAAGACTATTGCTTGACATAGTAGAGATTCAGAGTAGTGTAGCAGTAACAAGGGTGGTTTATCTCCTAGAAAGGTTTCCACTAGATATCTTGTGTCTCATGTGTGATGATGTGATTGTGCCTTGTTTTTTTGTTTATTGTTTCTCTCATAGTTATTTGTTTAACTGCGTGAGTTATTTTTATGTGAAGGTTTATTTATTTGCTAATGGTTAATATATGCATGATTCAATAAAAAAGTTTAATTTGGTCCAAATTGATAATAAGACACACTACTAATTCACCCCCCCATCTCAGTAGTGCTCAAGGTTTCCAACAAACCAAATATACAGAATCACTAAACATGGTAGAAAGGAAGAGGAGGAAAGTAGAGGCGAGGCGAGTTAGTTAATTAGGCATTTGGGTAGTGATAAACCCTCCCAAATTCCCAGACAAGACAAATCAAATTGTATGTTGCAACAAATTGATAGTGAAAATGTACAGAACGAGAATAGGTAATCCACACTCTCTTATTCCTTTTTGTAGAGTACATACCACCTAGCCCCTGCATATCCTCTCTTATATAGATAGCCATGAGTAAAAAAATTGTTATTTAGGGCCAACCAAGAGAACAACCTAATATTTAGAGGACATTGCCATTTCCAAATCAGTTTGTACCACCTAAAATATATTAGTACTTGTTCAGAGTTCTCCTATGGATCAGGCCAATTTTGTCGCGACCATGCCATTTTCTTTATTGCGAACCCACACCAAGTTGTTTACACTCTAGTTCATTATCATGTCATTTAACACAAAGGATCACACGAGGTCCTATTATTTAGTAGTTGTCCTCCAAGAGATACCCAAGGCTGTCATCTGCTACTAGATACATCCAAGGAAGCAAGGTCATCCAAGGTGTTGAGACCTTTACATTTGAGAGCCACTACTACAGTTACAATTTTTATGGAAATGTGATGATGAAAATTTCATATTTTATATATTATTTAATTTGAAACATTTAAAAATCATATAAATTTGAAAATCAATTTATCAACTTATGTTATTTTTTATTAATATTATTTTTAAAAAATTAGCCTTATTTAATATGTAAAATGCACTTTTAACTATACATTTACCTTGTATTTTGTGAGGAGATGTTCATTCTACAACCTAAGATGTGGTAGTCTTGAGTTGATGCTTGCACCTTTAAAAAAATAAAATAATCTATGCTACTATAAAAAAAATTCAAAATATTTTCTATATTAAAGACCATGTATGATGTAATAAAAACAAAAACAAAAATGAATATAGTTAATATTAATTAAAATCATTCTAAAACATCATGATCTCCACTCTCTCATTATGTTTGCTCGACTTATTGTTGAAAATGTGAATCATTACGAAGAACATGTCTTAAGATCTTTCACACTGGTAAAATATTTCACTCTCACCTGAAGTCATAAATAAAATATTTTGATGTTCAAGTTAAGTAACATAATTTCATATCAAACTTTTAAGAAAGATAAAGTTATTAAAACTAGAAAATAATTATATTTTCACCTCTTAAATAAAATATATGAATATTCATGCTAATTAATATATTTCAATATAAAAATTCATATATATCTACACAGAGAAAATACTACCAAAAATTACTTTAATGTTTTCCATAATAAAATATTTTAGTATTTAAAAAAAGAAGTAATTGAAAGTAAAAAAAAATCAATTACTCTTTAATACAAATGAGATGTGTAATCATTCAATTATGAATACAAAAATATTCAATATGGGTGATAAATAAAGTATTTCAATATACATGTTCAAATGACGTTGATGTACATTTCAAAATATATAAATAACAAAAGGAATATTTTAACATAATAATGTGGTTTATAAATAAAATATTTCAATCTCCATGTAAAATAAAATATTTTAATGTCAACTATGTATATATTATATATGGTTAAAAAAGATGAAATCTATGTATATATTATAGAAAGAAATTAAAAATAAAGCCTTATAGTCAAAACATTTCAATTAGTCATACTACTCTACCTCTTCCCCCTTTGCAAATATAGTTTTCTAGTTTATTTTGTATAAAAAAATATAAAATATTTGTTGTAATTGCAAGATTTAATCTACAAAATCCAAGTGTCAATGGGTTTTTCAAGGCATTGAACCCATTTATATACTTAAATTCAGTTTAAGATTTTAATCCATTTACACATTCAAAGATGCAATATAAAGCTAGTATAAATCCATCTTAACCAAATCTCTAGGTGTAAACCATTTTTGAAAATTTACACTCTAAAATACATTTGCACCTCAAAATATTTCATTGCTCTAGAAACTTGGTAGATTTGTTGTTAGGATGGATTTATACTAGTATAATTTTTAATTATAAGAGGGAGAGAGAGCACACACAAATCTAAAATGTAACATAATTTATCCTACACATTTAATTTTTTTATTTTTAAGAAATTGCATATTTTATTAGTTTTGGAAGTTGCATACTTAATATCATAATTGTCTTTTATATTTAAAAAAATATATATCATTTGTAGGTAAAAATAAAAATTAGAAAGCCTCTCCAGTTAGTTCAATTGGTTGAGTTTGATTTGCTAAAAGCACCCTGAGAATAATGATGTGAGAGTATCTAAATATTTTTTCTCCATGTAAAAATAAAAACAACAAAAATTATATGTAGTTGGAAAGACCCTACAATGATGAAAACACTAACATAAAGTATATCCCTTAACATGGAAAAGATAAAGATATTTGATATTGTGAATTTGTAACTCTGTGAAATTTTATAAAATTGTGGAATATTTGATAAATTTTAAACTCTAAATTGAGAACTTGAGAGGTAATTTCTAGTACAATAATATTCTTAGTGTAGTTTTTGTTCCTTCATACAGATTAGTGAGCAGATTTTGGTTTCTTATTTTATGGAAATTGACAATCTGAATGATTGTCTCTTCAATTCGAAAAGATCAACATGCCTTCATTGTGCTTCTTCCATACCTTTGCAAATCTGTAATCTGGCCACTCTAGGATTGTGCAGCGATAGCCACCACTCTTCAGCTTGTTATAATTATAAATGTGAGTGTCTTGAAAAGTTTGTGTTCATGGGAAACACAACACAATGATGGATTTACGACATGTCCCTAGATAGATCATCTATCACAGATAAACAAATATATAAAAAAAGGAAGCTTAGTATGTCTCTAGAATATTTCACTTTGACACCACGAATTAAAGTTTATGTTCCTTGCTCTGCACACTTGTTCTCTCGCGCAACACTAATTTCTCACATGCATTATAAAGAAACTTAATTTAATATTGCTTAATAATAATAATAATCCACAAATGTGAAATCACAAATGCACATAGTATTCAGAAACATTCTGCAAAGAGAAAATGTTTCACATTTCGCTATTCAAAATACAAAATTGATTAGTGAAAGTCCCTATAGATATGAGAAAATGATTTAAACATAATGAATTTGCATGGGGCATATGTACTAATTCATTTCCCTAGAAATCAATACCTACTATTATTTTTCCTTTAATAAATGTTACGAAATCTTTGTATCAGAGATAAAATTGCCATCTAAATTTTTTATTGCCTCAATGTCTTAAATGCAATATTGACAACATATAACAATTTACTTCAGTTGAAGGCTTATGACAAAATTAAGGTGACAATAAAAAATGTGACGGGAATTGGGTAAGAAGATGAAGGAATTACCATCCATGGTCTGGTAATGACAACTAA
>APFE031108036.1:8559-30871 GCA_000404065.3 Pinus taeda
ATCAATGGGATACTCCCTCTTTTGGATGGGGTAGCTCCTCTCTTGATGGGATAAGTTCCTCTATCATAGGGATGCATGATCCATCTGGAGGCGCTCAATACACGTCAAACACTCTTCTAGAAGGCTCTATAAGTGACCACAAGTAACTTTTTAAGATGAAACTCGCGCCTTTTGACCTTTACAGCGGTACGCACCCATCCTTTGGCTTACAGAGCATACAAGTATGCAGGTACAGTGTGTTTGGGATGCGTACACGCAGGCAAGGTAGAGAGAACCTGCGTACCCAGAGATAAACATGTTTTTAAGTGACTTTCTCTCTTTTTTGAGGTTTGACATGAAGAGCAGAGGTATGAGGCTTGAAACGGAGGATAATATGACTATTGATGGAGCCATATTAACTGCAGATAGTCATGGTGACAAATTTCAGTGTAACACCAACTCTCAAGACCTTGTTTGCAGTAGCTTTCCAATAGTGATGTCCTCCACAATCTCCCTTATGGAATTCATCAATTACTTTATCAACTTCTTCTTCAAGGAGACAAGTTAACAATATCCCTCTTGCATCTTTCCAAAACAAATTTTGGTCATACACAAAATATCTTAAAGACTTCAGCTTGACAAACTGAGCTTTGGACTTTGAAAGATTAGCAGGGGGTTCATTATGCTGCAGAAAAAAATGCTACATCCTTGTACCATTCTGAAAGCAAGAATTTTTCATTGATTTTGATCAACTCTTGTTTGTTTTCAGAAATTTCTGAGATCTCTATACTTAAGTTAATGTCAAGACAGTCAAAATTTGATTGTGTCAGCAACTTAGCTAAGCCTTGACCCTTTACCAATTTCGTGGGTTTAATCTCAATGTCATATTCTAACAATTTTCCTATCCACTTGCCCCCTTTCCATCCGGATCAGCCTGTGTTAGAATATCCTTTATAACAGTATTTGGAATGTAAGCAACAATGTGAGAATGCAAAACATAGATTCTGAAATCCTTTATTGCTTTCACCAAGGCATAAGCTTGTTTTTCTAGGATATTGTACTTCAGTTCAACATTAGCCAATGTCTTACTAAAGAAAGAAATAGGTTGTTTAGTACCTTGATTTCCTTTTTGCAGCAAAACTCCAGTAATTGTATCCTCAGAAGCAAATGTAAAAATAAGGAATTCTTTGGTAAAATTTGGGCTAATAAGTATTGGTGCTTGTGTGAGTGCCTTCTTGATCTCCTCAAAATATTTCTTTGCTTCAGTTGTCCACTTAAATTCTGCTCCCTTTTTCAACATCTTTGTTATATTGTTGATAACTTCAGCAAAGTTAGGAATAAAGCATCTAACAAAGTTGACTTTTCCAAGAAAGGATTGAATTTCTTTCCTACTTCTTGGTGGATCTAACCTTTGAATTGCAGTAACTCTATTAGGATCAATCCTAATTCCTTCTTCAGAAATTATATGACCAAGAATTTTGCTTGATGTTAAAGCAAAAATACTTTTAGTGGGATTAAGAGAAATACCAAACCTTCTACATTTTAACAAAATTCTTTCAAGGTGCTTCAAATGATCTTCTTCTCTCTTTGAAAAAACTGTGATGTCATCAAGATATACCACCACTGATTTATCCTTTTCTTCAGCAAAAGAAATGTCCATTGCTCTCTGGAAAGTGGCCCCTGCATTCATGAGACCAAAAGGAATCTTGGTGTACATGAATGTTCCCCATGGCGTTGTGAAAGTTGTTTTCTCTTGATCATCTAGATGAACAAGAATCTGATTGTACCTTGAGAAACCATCAAGCATAGAGATCCTTTGTGAACCAACAATGTTTTGCAGAATCAGATCCATCTTGGGAAGAGGATAATTATCTTACAATGAGGCTTGATTTCGATTTTTGAAGTCTATGCAAATCCTTATCTCTCCATTCCTTTTCCTAACTGGGACCAAATTAGCAAGCCAATTTGAGAATCTGATTGGAACAATAATCTTAGCATCAAAAAAAATTTTCACTTCCTTTTCAATCAGTGGCAGTAGGAGAGGATTAATTCTTCTTAACTTCTTCTTGAAAGGTTTTTCATTCTCCTTAATAGGAATGGTATGCTGTATAATTGAGGAATCATATTGTTTCAAGTCAGCGTAGCTCCATGCAAAAACATCAATGAACCTTTTCATCATGTCAACATATTTAGTCTTCATATCAGCTGAAAGAAAGTTCAAAATCTTGACCATCTTAGGCACAACTAAATCCCCTAAATTGCAGATTTCTACCTCTTCCTCATCAGCTTGTAATTTTGGAGCTTTGAACACATCATTTTGATCAAACAATTTCTCAAGGGGAATAAGACCTTTTGGAATTAAGTTTTTTTTTAATTGTAAGACTTTAGACCTTTCTTTTGACTCTACTAACATATTTTGGTAATCCATTTGAGTGTTTTCAAATTATCCCTTTAATTCAATGAAATTCCTTACTTGCTGATCATCCTCAAAGACTTGCCAATTTGTGATGTTATCTGGTATAACTGGTCGATGGCGAACCTCCACCTCATATTTTTCAGAAGAGTGCATAGGAATAATAAAAAGGCTGGCAGAAACAATAAGAGAGTCTGCAATAGAATTTTGGTCTCTGGTTTTGATGGTGAAAGAATAGGCCTGAAACTTTTCCAACAAATCCAACACTAAATTTCTATATGATCTCATCCTTGCATCCTTAGTTTGGTAAGCACCTTCTACTTGTTTAATTACCAATTCAAAATCTCCACAAATTGCAATGTTTCTAGCTTTCAATTTTATCAAGTCTTCTAGGCCTAAAATCAGAGATTCATAATTGGCCATATTGTTAGTGCAATCAAAATTTAACCTATAAGAGAGAAACTTACTTTCCTTATGTGTACTTGTGATCCAAATCCCAGCTCCTACCCCTTCTCTTCCTGCTGACCCATCAAAGTGTAATGACCACCAGCCTGTTTTGTCTCTTTCATCTCCTTGCTGCCCTCCTTGACACCGATTTTTTGAAAGCTTCTCTTCGGATTCTCTTCCAACTAATTCATTGAATAGGATAGCTGATCCGAGACCAGTATCAAATGAATAAATAGGAAAATTTTGAGGCTTGTCTTTGTTGCTTACCATATAATCCATTCTGGTCTCCTGATACAACCTCCTTTGCTCACCAAAAACTGGGATAGTAGCATAGGTAAGGTTCATCTGCATCGTGCCTTTGATATTTGCTGCCCACGATCTTGAAAGAAGCATCCCAAACTTAGGTGGAATGTTGGCCACAACAATGTCCATGACAATTGTCTTTGGAATTTGTGTGAGACCCACCACAACATCTTTAATCAACCAATGCATTGAACCCTTTTTGAATCAAAGGAAAATAGATCCTTATATGGTCTAGTTACCTGTAATCCCAATCTTTCCATGATCACCTTGGGCATAAGATTATGAGATGCCCCTGAATCTAACATAGAATTATGTAAGATCATATCATGAATGCTAATGCTTATGTAGAAAGGAGGAAACTCTTCATTTTGCTCATCTTCAAGTCTTGAACCCAAGCAAATAATAGGACTATCTTCTTGTACATTTAAGATATCAGCTACTCCTGGTTGTGAATTGAGCATTTCAACAATCTTACTTCTATATATGTCTACCTTGAGGATTTCACTAAAGGGAACTAATATTTTGATTTTTGCAATCTCATTCTCAAGGTTAAAAATAGAAAGAGTCTTCTCAATTTATTTAGTATGGGATGGAGCTTGAATATCCTTTTTGCCAGGTGGATAATCATTTTTACCTTCAACAACCTTTGAATTGTCCTTCTTATCTTCAATAGCCTTTGAGGCATCCTTCTTGGGCTGTGCTTTGTATGTTGTAATAGGCACGTTTCTGTTTCTAAGATTGTACTACTTTTGTATCTCAAATATAGCATGCTGATATCCCTTTAAATAGTCTAAAGGTTCCTCCCTTGGTTTCGTCATACTGGACTCATCATGTTCTTCCTTAGTCAAGAAGATACCTGTCACTTCTTCATCAAAACAATGGATGGACTCCTCAGGGATTTCAGGTTCATCTTCATCATCAACCGAGTTTTGCTGGAAAGGAGGTCTTACTGGAGGATCCGGCTATTGATTTCTATTTTCTCTTGGCCTTTGCTGATTTTGAGGTCTCCTGAACTGAGGATTTCTAAATTAAGGTTCCTGCTGTGCTGGAGGAGCAGAAGTATTCCCAAGAGCCAACCGATCTATCAATTTTTCCATGGTCTACATCATTGTGTCAAACTTATCCTCTGAAGCTGAAGTGGAAGGTTTATCTTCTTCTTTCAGTTTAGCTTTTGCCATCTCTTATTTCTTGGTAGCAATCATGTTTCCTTCCACTTTAATTGCATCATTTTGCATGTCAGCAGAAGTAGCAGAATCCCTTTCTCTGAGTAACAAAGAGAAGTCAAAATCAAAGGCTTCGACGTATTTCAGCTGTGCCAAGGCACTAGGAGGCTTCAAATGAGTTGGAATGGAATTGTATATTTTATTAAACCTTTTGGATAAGTTTTGGATGGTTTCATCAGGTGCTCTTCTAAGATTGTTGTATTCAGTGAGAGCTTGGACCGGATTAGTTCTGTTTCCCCACTTTCTTAGAAAACTATATTCAAACTTTGTCCAACTATGAATGATCCTAGTTGTAAGAGCTTTAAACCATTTTCTAACCTCTCCAATGAAAGTTTGTGCAAACAATCTTAGCTTCATGTCCTCATCATCAACTTCCTCTCTGTCAGTAAAATCATTGAATCTATCTACATGTTCTTTTGCTGTGATTTCTTCATCTCCACCCCATGTTGGAATTCTAGCAGCATATTTGCTGGGAAGGTCATTTAAAATAGCAGGGAGGGCTAGTGGAGCATACCTAACAGGTATGGCCATAATTAATGGAGGAATAGTGATAACAGGTACTATAGGGACAGAGGAACTAGAACTGATATGAGGTGGATTTCCTATTGTCTTAGAACTACTAGAACTAGCAGAGGCAGAAGATAAATTATTGATACGAAAAGGACTATTTGGACTTTGAAAACCACTGACAAATGTACTCCAATTTGGAAGGGGTAGACCAGTTTTAGATTTGAGTAAGACTTCAAAAGGATCAATCTCTTTAAGTTTTTTTAAATCTTTCTCTTCTAACAACAATTCATAAGTAACAACCTCCCAAATTCATCCTTATCTTTTGGTGACACTAAGGATGAAGTATCAATACATCTTTTTTGTAAATCTAAAATAATTCCAATAAGTTCTTCTTCATTTCTAGACCTCAATAACACCTCATGAATCTTATCATCAACAATTTTGTCTTCAGAACTTCTTGAAAATTTAGAGAGCAAAGATTTTGAAAAAGATGGAGTACCTGGTATTTCGGTAAATCTTTGTCTGCTACTTGAAATGGTGTTTGGATTGTCCACAGGGGTAGGTGGATCTGGGTCAGGATTGCTCTGTGTGTATCTCCCTCTCGAAGCAACCTTTTCCACTTTTAAAAAACAATGGAGTCACCAAGGTAGATTGCAGCCTCGAAAGTTCTTCTAATCTCCTGCTACCTTCAAAAGTTCAGTCTCTTGATTTCAAGAATGATTAATCTTCAGATTCCTGACAGAAGCACCAAAAAGTTATCTAAAAATCTGACCCTGGAAGGCTACTGACCAGGAAGACCTTAACTAACTATTTCAAACCTACTTTAGGCTGAGGCTTATCCTCCCCAACCTGACAGGGCTCTCTCAAAGGATTAATGATCTTTGATTATGATTAATATGGCTAACTCTTATGAAACAAATGTAAAAATATGAGTGGTGGAAACACAATTAGCAACTATCCACTGGGATTATGGAATCAACATCATTTCGGTATAACAATAGTATCAACCTTACATAGAAGTCAGGGCATTCAACATTCAACACATTCAGAACATACCAAAAACATATAGGACCACACAGTCTATGAATGCATATAGGAAGTTAGAGCACTATGAGTGAATTATAAGTGATTACACATTCATACCACTACAAATATTGGGAAAAGAACAACACAACACATTATGAACATCGAATCCCTCCTGAGTCCTGAGAAGTAAAGCCAATCTTGTATTACTTGAAACAGAGTCTTTACATAAAGCCAAATATTAGAGCTTTTTTCAATAAATTTCCAACCTTGTGTACATTGCTCTTTCTCCTATTTATAGAATTATTTTACAAGGCTTAGATTCCTCCTCCAATATGAGGGGAATTTGAATTCTACTTCTTATGACACCTATTCATACTTTAAATACCTATTAAATGTAACAAACTGCTAACTAGACTTATTAGAGATCAAGGAAAATAGGAGTTTGACTGCATATCATGGTAATAATAGCATTCATTACAATCAATTCTTATTCTTTGACAAGTGGTCTCTTTTAGTTTAGCTGTAGTGGGTGTTTGTAGCTGCCTGCTGGTCTTTAATATCACATCTTCCTGGCTCCTGAAAAGCAGGAAACTGCCCCTGTTTATCTGCCTTTTGTTTTCCTCAAAGATATTCAAACTATTGAACCATGTCCTTCTTCTTTGATTATACCAAAATATATTAGAATTCCACCTACTTGATGTGTTGTCAACCTTTCTCCATGTGTGAGAACAAGAACTCTTCCAAACTGTCTGACATATCATGAACTATGGTACTTCTGATCACTTGATAACAAAATGTTTGGAGTTCGAATATATGTTTTTTCTCCTTATTTCTTCCCTTGTTGAATGTTGACACCCGTTACATGATCCTTGAAGGAGATTTCTTTTTGAAAAACTTTCCCTCGGTCTTTCAAAATTCGTTGAGAGTTTGAATTATGTAGCTACAGTAGTTTCATAGCGCGCTATGAAACTACTGTGCATTAGGCATTATCTTCAGCAGTTTCGTAGCGCGCTACGAAACTGCTGTGTAATCACCATAACACAGCCTAATATAAAAAATTTTCTATCTTGAGCTTCTGTATATTCAAACATCCTTTTCAACTGCTCCAAAAATTTTCAAAACTGAGTGAAACTGTATGATTCCTCAAGAAAAATTAGAACAAGGGAAAACCATCAAAATTTGGAACATAACCTTTTTTGTTGTGTGACTTCCTTAAGGAGATTTTTTCTGTTCAGCTAACTACATTTTTAAGTCCTCAATTTGCTTCTTTGTGACTCTGGTCCCAGCTCTTAGCTTGGTATTGACCTTTCTGATGAATTGTGCCTCCATTATTGCAGGGACAGTCCAGCTACGGAATTAAACATTAAAGTCGACCATCTCTGGTATTTGAAATGTTTCGTCCTTCCACCGAGCTTGCACTTGGTTAAAACAAGCTTCTTTAATTGCATGTTTTCTAGAGGCTTTCTTCAGTCTAGCAATTTCAAAGTTTGCCAATTCCAACTTTCTTTTCAACTCTTCAACACTATCTTCTTCCTGAAGGGTAACTGCTTTACCTTTATCTTTTCCTTCATGAGACTGTGTTATCTCCTTTGTTTCATCTACTCCTGGCAGTATCTCTTGTATGTCTTTGAAATTCCACGTTATGGGTCTTCTTGGCCTAAAGACAAATTTATCAACTATATCATCGAACTTGAGCTTTTTCGAGGCTTTATTTTTCTTAGCCTTGTCTTTTCCATACTCTATCACATCTGCTTGAACGAGGGGAGACTCTTCAATATCAATTTCCTGCAATATGTCGTTAAGAATTCCCTTTGAAACCGGGGTGTCTTTAGTCACCACTGCTTTGCCCTTTTCCCTAGCTAATTGGCCTCTTGTCATTCTTCTCTGGACTCCTTCACCTGTGGGTGATTCAGGTGCACTCTCTCTGATTTGAAGTTTATCTTTCTGGGGTTGTTCAGGTGTATCTTGGATTATCAGTGGCTTGGTGATTTCCCTTACTTGTTTCCTAGACTTCACCTTTATAAACCTCCTGGATCGTGTTTCTGCTTGACGATCACTTATTGCTAGCAAGTCTTTTGTATTTTGAGGACTAAGACTAGTCTTGTTCTTGAAACCAGACATGAAGATGAACATGGGCCAGTCTCTACCAACCTTTTGGAGTTCATGCAGAACAATCAACTTAACCAATCCATGGTGAAACAATGATGTCTCACAAGCCTCTTTCCTTAGTTGCACCTTATCACACATTTTGCTTAGGCTACAGAATAAGAAGAAAGGTAAATCAATAGATGTCTTCCCTATGAAATGCAACAGAATTTTAAAATGATATGAATACACCTTATTATATCTCCCTTCATAGGTAAGGTACTTCTGTATGCAGGTAAGAAAATTGGCATATGAATTCTTGACATAACTCCTAGGAGTAGACTTGTTTAAATCAGGGTTAAAGAACTCGTGCTTCAGAAATTCTTTACATGGGTTCATATCAAATTTGAAATTCTTAAACCAAGTTTCTTACCCTCTTGGAATCTTCGTAACTGTGGATATTATGTCTGGCGAGACCTGCAGTTCAAGCATACCAACCTTTGAATTTAGTCCTGTGAAATTCAAGGAAAATTCCTTGGTGACTTGTGCATGACCTCCCTGGAGTTTCTTGCAAAAATTCTAGCACCCAGCTTGCTTGAATGCATGCTCAACTTCTCTCTTCCTCATGGTTATGTCTAAACCTTCAGGTTCAGTCCTTAAACACCTACATGACCTGTGATTCTTTCTCTCTATAGACCCCTCCATGAATCTCTAGCAGAATGATATGTTTGATGACCGGCACCATTTCAATATTTGATCTCTGCCTCACTTGATAGCTACCTCGCTTGATAGCTGCCTCCTTTGATAGCTGCCTCGATTGATAGCTACCTCGCTTGATATGTAATGAATTCAAATTGAACGTTTGTAGAATTGTCCCTTATGTAATGAATACAATCATGACTAAGACTGTGAATACCTGAATTTTCTTGGATCTTGCAATCTGAGTGTACCAGAGTACCTAATGACTGTAATGATGGAGATAAGCAGCTGGACATGATATGTGGAGTGTATAAGCTGATAGTGGGTGATGCAACCATAACTGAACTTGACAGATTTGATAGTTGGGAAATATTTGTTGCGTATTTCACGAATCTCTGATTTCGTAGTGCAGTGAGTCCAAAATCTGGATTATGCGCTACGAAATCACCTAAAACATGTTGCACTGCAAAAACACCTAAAACTAAATTATGTGCTACGAAATCACCTAAATAGCTTTGTAGCACGTAATAACCTTTGAACAAAGCTGACACATGGAAATTGTGTGAATTATGAGACCAGTGGTGAATGAGAATGCATAGTAGATTCCTAAGACTCAGACTCTAAGGCAAACAAAAAATCAAACCTAGACTAGCACTGAATGTTTACCATCAAACTAATGTGAGCAGTTTGGGAATTAGACTTCTTAAGTGATAACACAAAGATTGCTAATACCTCTATAATAATTCCCAACTCATATGATTGATAATACCTCTATAATAATTCCCAACTCAAACAAAAGATTGTTCTGGAATTGTACGCTTCTCCCTTAGTAGGGCAGTCAGGATTTCTAAAAACTTACCACAGGGTTAAGAAGGAATTTTTTTGGGATGGCCTTAAATTGGATATTCAAAAGTTTGTTGGGGAATGTTTTTTATGCCAACAAAATAAAGTGGAAACAATTAAGACACCACGTCTATTAAAACCTTTATCCATTCCAAGCCAACATTGGGAGGAGGTTTCAATGGATTTTATCACAGGTTTACCCAAGTCTGAGGGAAAGAGTTTCATCATGGTGGTAGTTGACAAACTTACCAAGTATGCACAATTTTCTGCATTATCACATCCATTTAAATCTAGTACAGTTTCTACGGCATTATGGAAATAATTCAAAAGCTACATGCAAACCCAAAGATTATTGTAAGTGACAGAGATCCCATTTTTACAAGAAATATTTGGACATAATTATTTTCTTGTCTTGGTACTCTGTTAGCTCATAGCTCATCTTATCATCCTCAATCTGATGGGAAAACGGAGATAGTAAACAAGTGTTTGGAAGGAAATCTTTGATGCTTTGTATCTGATAAATGGACACAATGGATCAAATGGTTGCCTCTGGCTGAATGGTGGAATAACAATTCCTTCCATACTACAACAAAAATGACCCCATTTATGGCACTTTATGGATATAAACCACCATCCATCACATCATATTTAAGAGAAAATTATAAGGTTCAAGCAGTGGAAAATCACATTTAGCATCAACAACAAGTTCTACAACTCTTAAAGGATAACCTCATGTTGGCACGGAATAGAGTGAAACAACAGGAAGATCAACATTGTAGTCAAAGAAGTTTTGACGTAGGTGATTGGGTATTCCTATGGCTACAACTATATAAACAAATGTCCCTCAAACAAACTAAGAAGGATAACAAATTGTCACCCAAGTATTATGGTCCGTACAAGGTGTTGCAAAAGATTGGTACTATGGCATACAAATTGGAGCTTCCTGCATCTTCTCAAGTGCACCCAGTTTTCCATGTTTCATGTTTAAAGAAGGTTATAGGCAACAAGCTCGCAGTTCAAACAATATTGCCAGAACTTGACGAGGAAGGAAAAATTATATTGGAATAGGAAGCAGTCATAGAAAAAGAACTTGACAACTACGAAATCGATCCATTTCAGAGTATCTCATCAAGTGGAAGAACTTATCCGCTAAAGATTCCACATGGGAGGATGAGAATTTTATACAAAAGCATCCAGAACTACTCAAGCGTTGAGGACAACAATGTTTTGAAGGAGAGGGGAATGTTAGGTCCCTATAATACTAGTGATGACCCCATTAATATTGTAGTTGTATCCCTTATTAATGTTGTTGTTCCCCTATTCTACCCATATTGTTATTACTGTGCCCCATAGAATCCCTGTATTGTTATTTTTGTGCCTTTATATTATTACTGTTAGGTCAGCTTGGTTATATTGTGACACCTTAGAATCTTGTATATAGAAAGGAGGTTTTGTCATTTGAATCATCCAAGAATTGTTCTTTTGTGTAATGTAAAGGAGGTTGCCCCCTTGAAGTGGCTGAATTCTAAGGTGTTCAACTATCTTTTCTATCTTTTTGTGATCTGGTTTCATAACATACCTCCTTAAAAGGGACTATTATTTCCCATAATCCTCCACAACCTTTTGATCCCTCAACATCTTCATGTCAGTTTATAGAAAATACTTCAAGACATTTATATCCACCTCTTGTGTTGCAACCAGTACTATCTCGTGGTTATCCTTCTAAGTCAGTTACACAGTAGAGGTCGAGGGCCCATCATCCAGAAATATTTTCCTCGCCTCAATGAATGCTTTCTTTTCCTTCAAGATGTCAAATTCATGAAATTTTTCAGTAGTCTTCCTTATCCATGTAGCTTCAACTTCCTTTTTCCCATCAACCTTATCATTCCTGATCGTGATTCTACTTCTTGTTACAATGCTGATGCGTGGTTGATCTTCTGTTGCCTCAACAGTCATCATTTGGACATTTGTTGCAGGTTGTTGGTTTCTTTTCTCTTGAATGTTCACAATAAGGAATAAACATTCTTTTATCACGAGATCAAAAGACTTATAGTAATTGCAGGTTGTCGCAGGGTTCTAAAAATCTCTCGCGAAGTGTCCTACCTATCTACAGTTATAAAATATCATCTAGCCACATCCTCGACTAGGCCCTCCTCCTCCCCCTCCTCCTCTTCCTCATCATCATCATTGAATTCCTCCTCGAACAATGTGCTGGCCTTTCTCTTCATGTGCATGTCCCTTGGCTTGTATTCTATAGATATCAGTAGTGTGCTCCATCATTAAGTCATAACTTCAATAATTTTTCTCATCATCGCCTACTGATCTACAGAAGTTAAAAAAAACTGCTTCAGGGTCTATATATTTTATGTTATAGCTAGTAGTCTTTAGAGAGATGTTGACCTCGTGTCCTACAAATCTCACACCACATACTTGGATTTACTAGATTAGGTGCTCCACTTGCAATATAGTCTTTGAACACGAGGCATTGATCCTTATAATGGCCTTCTACTTTCCATTTCATACAACACACTTCTAATATTTCTTGTCTAACTTGTGTACCCTTCTTCATATCATATAATTCCAGGGTCAATGTAGTTAGTTGATTCTATATATGTTGTACTCCTGCCTGAGTATCTCCAACCTGTGAAGCTTCCAGCTTCGTTGCAATCTCCAATTCTTCAGCTTGCATTGCGATCTTCTACTACGTCAATGGTAACTGAATATGTGGAAGTAGCATGACTATGAACCATTCCTTATGCTTCTATGGGGATATCTCAAAGATCACTTAACACGTTAAAACTTTGAATTGCTAATCCAACTCCCGCATAGATTTAGTTGGTGCTTACTTGATCTCTTTTAGCTCTGTGATACACTACGATTCTGATTTTCGCTTCTTAAACTTTTCTACCAAGGCTTTGTTAATTTCATCAAACATAACATTCAAATTACTTGGGGAGTATTTCATATACCATGTCATTGCCCTCTCCCTTAGTGACATGAAAAACTACGCCTTCTTTACATCATCATTCTTAATTTGTCTCGTTGTTCCTAATGCATCATCTACCAGCCAAAAATGGTTAGGGTCCTCTATCCCTAGTCCTCTAAATACATTTAGCTTCATGTCATCAACCATTCTTCTTTTCGGGGGGCTAGGTGGAGGGGAAGGTGGAGGTGTAGGTGTATGGAAAGTATGGGGAGAGGGATGGGGTGTGAGGGGGGTTGATGGATGGGAAATCCAAAAGACACTCTGATTCTCCTCAGCTCCTGACTTCGACGCACCTTCAGGATGGGTGGGGGAATATCACGGGGTTGTAGGGTTACTTCTTTCTTCTTCATTCCCACATCCTACTAGAGGGTTATTTTCTACCTCAATAAAATTCTTCGGATCTATTTTGTATCATTTTCCACTTCGCATAGCTCCTGGTTGTTTCTTATTTCTTCTTTTCCCAAAAATTAATCTGACTACATCCACAACATCCCTTTATGACACAATAACATCTTAATCCAGAGCTTCAGAGAATTTAAGAACTCACCTCATGGTCCTTTGAAGAGTCTTCGTTCAACTTTGTTGTAGGAGATGACTTAGTCGATCGGGAACTTAGTGATAAATCCTCCCAAAACGCTATCGATCTAGAAACCAACAACCCTTGAGATACAAATATTGATTTTCTTGAGCTGTTGTATCAAATCAGTATTCCACTCCTTAGGTTTATCACCTTTGAAACATTTCTTATGCTTGACTAAATTAGATATCAGCTCAAGAAATTCAATGTGGAATGAACCAAACAAAATCTCATATTGATCTTTGAAGATATGTCTTTGCAACCAAGATTCAGTAGATAAGCATGAGTTTCTGTTCTATTTTTTTGCAAATTCTCTTTCTTTTTGTTCAACCCACTCCTAGAGTTATTTCTTCAATAGACACCAAATCATATCCCTTTAAGAAAATCTCGGTCTGAATAATGCAACCATGTTGGTCTGATGGGGCTTGACCTAGGTTCAAAGTGTGTTGCGCACCAACAAAACTCTCAACTACAAGCCCTTTCGGAAATGACCTACAAGAAGATCATAGTCTTGCCTGAAGTAGTTATGGGAGGCTACAGATGTAGGCTTCTGCAACTGAAGGGATCTTTTCGTAGTGGCACCGTGTGTTTACTTCTACTCTATATTGACCGTATAACTTCGCGTGCATAAGAACTCCGCATCGATCATTAATTCAAAAGAATTGCATTAAAGCCATAAACTCTAACAAATAACAATATATCTTACAGTTCTTCACCTAATTCAGTGAAAAACATACATAACGATATAAACAATAATAAAGACTAAACAAAGAAAGATATACAATTCTTCACCAAAACTTCTTCTTTATTAATATAAGCCTTCAGTATAAATACATCCTTGAACTGCGCACCCAGCTGCAGGTGGTCTCCGCACTCAACCACAAACTCTTCTAGGCCTCCACGTACTCATTTATGGATCCTTCCACACAAATACAGACTACAGTCACAAATACAAAGTTTCAATTCACTTATGATAGTCCATTACATTATTATTTTTCACTAAGGTATGTGACACATGCTTAAATACATTTCATCTTTACAAAGAATATGGTCCATATACCACAGATCCACGAGACAAGGACTAACACCCAATACTTATTACAAAATAAAGGCTTTATCCCATCCCCAAATCCCTAAAACGTTGGGTGATGAATATATCTCCGGATAGTTCGCGTCTTCTTTTGCGAATATTTTACCCAAAACTTGGATGAAGTTGGGCCATGCCCAATAGAGATAAAAGGAAATTAATTTTATATGCCATGTAAGGCACATGAGTAATTCATGAATTAATTATTAAAACCCATTAATATTCACATGAGGAAACCTAATTTACAAGGAACTTGATTCATGTTGAATTAAATGGAGTGTTAAGGTTAAAGATATTGTAATGAAAACTTTAATAGATTAACACAAGAACGAACAAAAATCATATTTAAACATTGGATAAGGTTAAAACTATTTATTAAACCATATAAAATCAAACTAATCCACGAGGCCCCACTAACTGTCTCCGCACGAGCATATGTTTTTGGGTTAGAAGAAAGGGGTTAATACACCCACAGTTTCCCACTCAAAATTATTTTCAGTCATCCATTGAAAATGTTTTCAGTCTTTAGATTTTATCAGGTTAAATGAGTGCCATTAACCTACAACCATCTTCTCATTTTAATTGTGAACATCCATCGATTAAAACAATTTCAAACCTTAGATCTCTTCACGCCTGCATGTTGGCTAGGAAAAATAGCAACCTTTCTCCATGCGATGACTTTTCATTTATTTCATTCAAATGTCAATCTACCTTCAAAATAAATTCACATAGAGAAAATGCATTTCAGAATTTATGTTTTTTTTTTTGTTAGAATTCAAGGATTTTAGGCTAGTTCTTAGTGTTCATGCAGATTTATAGGGTAGGCTAGAAAAGCGAAAGGAAATTCTTCAAAGGGCTGATGGATGGAATGATTCTAACTAGGGTAAAAGGTCACTTAAGAATCCTTGGACCAGGATCAGAATAAGGAACATTAGGTGATCATGAACAAAGGGAAATTAAGAATCCTTTGCTATAGAACAAGGGGAGAAACTACAGAAGTAAGGGAGCATTTAAGAATTCCCTAACTAAGATAGTTTAGTAGAAAACATTTAGAATATAAACAGTCAAAACAGAGTGCATTGATGCAAATTCTGAGATATCATTCCTAGTTTAACATTCAAATTGCATAGAAACACATATGATTATTAAGAAACAAAAGAAAAAAAATAATACACATGAGAGAATACTTATTTTATTTTAGCTTTACACAAGAATCCTGTAAAATGTCTTAGCTTTATTCCATGATCTAGAAAGCCAATCCAATTTTGATATAGCAGCACTTTGATTTCAGATAAAAGTCTACAGAAATGTTTTTGAATCCACCCTAATACTTTGAAATGTGAAGTATTTATACAAAAAATATTACAAAATATCTCATAACAGTTTGAGATTTAATTAAGGAAATAAAAATATCTTCAAGCATGAAGATAGAGACAAATGGAAAACTGTATCATGCTACCCCTCTTATTGTGGTAGTGGTGGCTGTTACAGTTGATTTTTGAGCCCTTTAAGCTGGCTGATATTTGTACACTGGAATCATATTTATCTTTGGTCTTTTACTAATAATCTTTAACCTGCTACTCTTTGACCATGTTCACCCATTTCATCTGTTGGATTCAGATTTACTGTGGTAACTTATAGTAAATATGCCATCTTTTCCCACCATTCATCCTGAGGTAAATTTACTTTGAGCATTATTCTGTAGATTTCATCTACCTTTGTGTATTTGGCAAAATTAGGCTTGGTGACAAAAAGATGTTTCACCTCATGCTCTAGAAAAACAGATTCTCCAAAGTATCATACAATACTTTCCCTATTGGAAGGCTTTCATACCTGAAATGCTTGCTTTCTCTTTCACCAACTTTCTTAATCTGTCAGTGTAGTTCAATGGGGTCATAAGTTTATCATGGTTGACCAAAGGACAGGGAAGGCCTTTATCCCTCAAAAGTTGAAACTTGGCCTTGAATCTGTCAATGCCCACCTCCATGTTATGGCATTTTCCCTCTAGTTTAACCATAATGTTTCTTTTAGAAAGAACCTTTTTGACTTCTATGATGGATTTAGTTCTATTGTCTACACCAAGCTTCTTAGGCTCATGTTTATTCTTGTTGTTCAAGAAGTGGATAAGTAGATTAGCATCCTCGGGTTGATCTCCCAAATCTTCCCTTACTTTCTTAGTAGCCTCGGTGGCCACTTTCACTAGTTCTGTTTGCTCAAATATTACTTGAATTGATGGCCAAATATCATTGATAAAGTCAATGATATTGGCCCATAGCATCTCTTTGGTCTATCCTAGTGGATTTTGTGGAGTTAAATCTTTTTCTAGGACCTTAACATTCTCACCCATCCTTAGGTCTTTCTGTGTTTCTTCTCTCTGCTATATTTGGGCAAGCTTATAATCAGTTTCTAAGCTTGCCACTTTTTCCTTAAGCCTTTTAGGTTCTATTTCTTGGATGGGCATTTCCTCCATGGCTTTTACTAGCTCTATTGTCTCTTTTGTTGAAGGACCTGCTGTTGTAGACTCAGTTGTGACTAGCAGTGCTATGGCAAGAGGAATTGTTGGTGCCAAAAATGCTGTCAGTGCTGAGGGAACTGGAGTTGTTACTCTAGGAATGGAAGTTGTAGAAGTGGTCACCAATTCACTTTGTTTGGATTGAATCAATGTATCCAATTCTTTCACTATTTCTTTCAACTGGTCATTTAGCTTTAGGACCAAGTCCATAAGCTCTTCTTGTCCTTTTTGTGTCTCTATGACTTCTATTGTTTGTGGATGATGCAATGGTGGAATATTGAGTTGCTTCTTCAAAGCATCTATGTCATCATTTTTCTTCTTTGTTAGTCTTTTGGTGGGTTTTACATCTTTGGGATCATGTCCCAACTCAATGGTTAAGTCCTCTAAGGACTTGATTCTGGTGTATTTTTCCTTTGAAGAGGCCTTATCCAATTGGAACTGACCTGATATGGAATTTTGCAATTGATGAGCTGCGATGGCTTTCCCTGTCAAGGTGGAGTAAATCATCTCCCCTGTCTGCTTGTGCAGCTCAATCTAGCTAATAGGATGTATGTCCTTTGCCAATACTTTGAAATCTATCCTTTTGAAGTCCATTGATATTCTAAGTTGCTGAGTAGTAGGCTTCATAAATGTCATATGCATTTTGTCCTCTTTCACATCATAGGCTGACATAAACCTTGTCTGGTTTGTAGGTGCCATATTTAGGTACTGTGCATAAGTCTTGGATTTTAGCCTCTCATTCTTGGCCTTTATATCCTTGTACCTTTCTCTAATGTCTTGGTCCCTGTCGACTGGCATCCTAAATGAGGACACTTCGACACTCTACTACATTTCCAACATCTGAGTGTGAGATGTGGAAAGTTCTAGTGTACCCCCAGAGGGAGTGGCATGCTTACTTCCTTATTTTTTTGTGCTAGTGGCCCCAACTAGTTTTTTCAGTGAATTCCCTATTCAGAGAGAGGATTTAACCTTTGCCTTTTGACCAGGCTAGTCTCTGCATATGTCTGTGTAGTTGCTCTTCCTGAGGTAGTGGCCTCTTCCCTATTTCTTTTGAGGCTTTTCTCCTCATTTAGAGGAGTTTGGAAATTAGGGGGAGTAACCATGATGGGCTCTGGTATACTTGTTTGAGTCAATTTCTCTGATAGGCTTGGCAGTTCTAACTCTTCTTGCACCTGGGATTCTTCTTCTATATGAGATTCACTTTGTACCTATGATTCTCACTGTGCCTATGGTTCTTCTTGGATTTGAGACTCTCCATAGACTTGATATTCTCTTGGCACCTGTAGGAAAGAACCCTCATCAAGCCTTTTCTCTAAATCAATTAGAGCATTTTCAGCTACAACTTTTGTGTTATCCCTATCCACTAAAGTATTCTCCACCCATTCCAATTGATTTTCATATTTCTCTATCTAAAGGATTCGGTGGTAAATGTAGGGAGCCATCTTATTTTTTGTCTTTTGTTGCATATGAAGTGACAAGGATCATATCTCCACATGAAGCTTGGTTTTAGTTTAAGTCTCTGAAGGATTTTTTTTCTTCTTTTCTAGCTTCTCTTCTATTACACATAAAAGGGCCTAGTTGATATTTGATTTTGTGCTAGGCCTTCTTTTTGGCTTTAAAAAAATGCACCTCATCTGAGTTGATTATATGCCTGTAGTACTCCAAAGAAAATAACCTCAATGGGAGGTATTTGGGCAGTTTATATGGGGCCAACTCATAGCCATAGATCCTAATTTCTGTGTGATTTTGGTACAATTACCAATCTCCCACTTTGTGTTGTTTTGAAAGCTACAGGATCCTCTTGATATCTGAATTGATTCTTGGAGGAGGACTTCCTAGGAACATGGTCACTACTGTATGTACAGAGAGATCTATGAAGTCTGTGTATGGATAGTGAGTCATACTTGTGGATCAAATGAGTCCAGAAAATCACTGACCTAGGATGACCTTTGGTATCAAGCTTTTGGAGAGTTAAGGGGAACTTCTCATCTTGGTAATATAGAAAAAGACGGTATAAAACTGAAGAATACTTGACTACCCTTTCATTGCTCATTCTAAGGAATTGGTCATGCATCTTATCAACTAGGTACTTGGCATAGTCATACATTACAGCAGGGGGCTATCCTGGAGAGAAAATAGACATGAAAGCTAATATGATTTCATCTATGTATTCACTAGTAGTATAGCCTAACACACAAGACATCATTGCTACTATGTCCTCACCAAATGGAGAAAAAATGGTAGCCACATATGGAGGAGGATCTGTTGGGATATGATTTTCCTCCCTAATGAAGGCTTGGAACATTTCAGCAAGCTTGGAAGTGGTAATCTTGGGGAATCTGTCTAGTAGGTCTCCAATTGAAACAGGGGCTAAGTTCTGCCTTGGTTGTAGTTGTAGCATTTCATGGATTGACTCAATAGTGATGGTGAAAAGTACAGTCTGGTTTGGGGACATCACTGCTCTTTGAATGGGAATGTAGTTTGCATGGAAATAACGAACAATCTTTGGAAGGATGTGTACCTTAGGAAATTGATACTTAGACAAACTAGACTCTCAAAGACCTATTTTGTCAGCATGGTTTAGGTATTGGTCTCTGTATCGCTAGTATAGTTTGATAGGGGCTTCAAGGACAAAGGTGTCCTTAATTTGGAAATATTTATGAACAAGGCGAAGGTAGTCCCGGTCCATGTGAGGGGTGGTAATTGGTTTGACATCTATGGCAATTGGGCCAGCCATTCTTAGTTCTTGTGGATTTAAGAATGGGGTAAGTCAATTTCCAGTCTCTAAGGTAATGGTGGTTGAATTCCAAGTGGACTTTTAATTACTAGAGTTTCTCTTTAATTTCTATTACAAAAACTTAGTGACTAGTTTGGAAATTGACAAGGTTTTTCAATGAATTCTGGCTTAAATACCTAGATTTTGATGAAACTAGGTCTGAACTAGGTGAATGGCAATTCTGAATGGTTAAAAAGGCTTCAATCAAACTAAAAGGCAATCTAGGAGCTTTTGGAGTCTTCAGAGTGCAATTTTAAAAGGGTTGATAGCTTTCAATGTTCACAGGCACATGCGTGGGAGATTACAGTTGAAATAATGATAAAAACAATGATTTGGGGCTTTTTTGGATTTATGCGCAAAAATTTAATTTGGTGGGTACGAGTGAACAATGATTGTTTGTCGTGCAATGAGGTGAACAATGATTTTTTTGTTGGGTAACAGGTTGGCAGTAAGTGGTTTACTTCACACAGCCTTTGGGCGCTTGGTGGTATTGGGGGAAGGCTACTCGATTCCATTCATCAAGTGTCATGTTGCCTTGGGGGCCCAGTGGAAAAAAATGCATTTCGGGTGCGTATCATTAGGATTTTGGGCCCTTCCGAAATCAACATGGGTCGTCAGATGGAGAGGGGGGAGATCAAGTGGTGGTCGGGTGTGGGAGTTGTATGGAAGGTAATGGGGGGGCCAGATGGGCCATTAAGCACAACGGTTTTAGCTTAATGAGGGGTTAAGGCTAGGATTAAGGTATCGGGAAAGATTTCATTGGTGGATGGTTTGACTTTAATTAATTGCAGATCGATTAATTATGTCATTTGTCGGGGTTTGGATAATATAAATTTTATATTTCAAAATTTGGGGTAGGGATATTAATATTTAAATGGATTTAATAAAATATACGGGAAAAAGGGTTTTTTTTCGGGAATTAGTAAATATAAATAAAATTAGAAGTTAATATAGAAAAGGAAAAAAATGGATTTCTCTAAGAATAATGTGTTTTTGTAATTCATTTGATTTTTACATAGAAACATTATAACTTAGGCTAAGTGTATTTTTGTGGGTTTTCATAAAAAGGGATCTTCATGGGGGTGATTGCTTTTCATTAGGTAAAATAGAGTTATAACCTTAGGAAATGGGATTTATTAGGGAAAATGAATGAAATGAAGGGGGGTAAATGTTTATTGAGCCGATGGTCTGGGCCCTCCAAAAGTCAAAGAAATTCTCTAAGCCTCTTTGACTTAGGGTTTTTAAGCACTTAGATATTTATTTTGGGAAATTAGTTAATTAAAGGGGAAAATGAATGAAGGGAGTTAATTGACTTTGATATCCATCTGCATGCTTGAGTGCCTATTCACATATGTGAATTTTATGATGAAACAGATGATAGACATGCTTTTGTTTAATCAATCATCAAAATTCTACAACCTTTCTACTACTTGCCCATCTACTCATCCTACCATTTTTACTTCTCTTTATTAGGGTGCATTTAAGCTATCAAACCCTTATCAAACATTTTTATTTTCTTTACAGTAGTAAACTAAATATAGCTAACCTTATTACATCCAAGGGCTCATATTAAACAGTTGAGCTCCTTTTATTTACTCTAGTTAATCTACTTGTTTTCCAAGGTTAAACACTTTGGTCAGATTTTATTCTCTATCTATGAACATGAAATTTAAAACATGAAATAGCCAAGTTTAAACATTTTGACTATCATGGATTGTGGTAAATATTACAAACTGCACAAAATCATTTATTTTTCACAAAAAGTAAAAAGTAGTGGCATTTTGACTTGCACACTTTCATGGTCTTTTCTTTTCTTCGTGTTCACATATTTTTTTTTATCTTTTTTACCTTTTTATTCTTTTTGTCCTTTAATTATTCTGTTAGGACATACCCTCTTTACATTTTTTAATCTTTTGAATATGGAAAACATTTGAAAAAAGCAAAGGTATGTACATATTACAGGTTTAATCTTAGCCATTAAAAATTATGACTCCTATTGGTATATGAACCTAATAGTGGCTCCACTTGGGGATGGCATTTCCTTGTGAAATGTCAAGAGCTTGTAGATCAATGTTCTTCTGAATTGCTATGATGTTACTCAGCAACTTTTTCCATTTATCTTTTCTGCATTACTTCAGTTTATGATAGTAAAACCTTTGAAGCTTAGGGCCTTCTCTTTCAGGTTCAACTCTAAAGAATCACTATCCAATCAACTCTAGACTTTTGAAAAATGGAATATGTACAAATGATTAATGAAATCAGTAACTAGGTTCAAAGTAGTGTTTAAGCATTCAACGATTAACTAGTCCTCCTTCTGCTTCTGTGCCATACATTTCTTTGAGGAAGAAAGTATTATTAGCTCTGAATGCATAGATGATATATGGGCCTTTCCATAGGAAATTAAATTTCATGTTTAACTTCATCCTCTCTTCTTGAATCCCATTTCAAAACTTTGTCACCTAGGTAAAAATATTCTTCCTTAGTCCTTTTATCAAAATCCTTCTTAATCCTTTCTTGCAGAACTTGAGATTTGATGTACACTTCTTCCCTGGTCTGATGTAAGTGAATTGTTTGGTTGATTCTTCTTTGGATGTCATTTGGTTCAACCTGCAGCTCTTGGGGTAGTTTCATCACTAGTGTTCCCATGGAAAATGGGAAAATAACTTCCATTCCATAAACTAATTGATAATGACTGTGTTATGAAACCAGCTCAAGAAAAGATAGAAAAGATAGATCAACGCCTTAGAATTCAGCCTCTTCGAGGGGGCAACCTCCTTTACATTACATAAATGAACAATTATTGGATGATTCAAATGGCAAAACCTCCTTTCTATATATAGGAGTCT
>APFE031108036.1:36891-62221 GCA_000404065.3 Pinus taeda
CAATATAATCTAGCCGACCTAACAATAATAATATAAATCCACAAAAATAACAATAGAGGGATTCTATGGGGCACAATATTAACAATATGGGGGCAATAGGGACATAACAATATTAATAAGGGGTATAACTACAATAGTAATGGGGTAATCACTAGTATTATAGGGACCCAACAGACTGGTACTAATGGATTTCTTTGTGGTTAGCATATCTACCCATATGGCATTCACTAGCTTCTTGTTCCATGTTTTCTTGTTGTCTTCTAATAATTTTTTGATGATATTTACCAGAATTTTATTTGAGGACTCAGCTAATCCATTTCCTTGGGGGTAATAAGCTATGGAATGACCCAAAGTTATATGGTACTTGTTACAGAAATCAATCATTCTCTTAGATTTGAAGGCTGCTACATTATCAGTGATGGTCTTGGTTTGACACCCAAATCTAGATAAGATGTTGGATTCAAGGAAGGTTATTATAACAGTGTCAATGGCTTGCCTTGATGGTATGGCTTCTATCCATTCGGTAAAATAATTTGTAGTAGTGAGAATTCATTTGTGTTGGGAAGAGGAAGTTGGGTGGATTTCACCAATGAAGTGAAGAACCCATTGTTGAAAAGGCGCTTCAGCAGATATTGATTTTAGGGGGAGGGATAAGAGAATTTTCTTTCCTTAAAAAATTTGGCATTTATGACATGAGGTTACAAATTTCTTTACATCAGAAAACAAAGTGGGCCAATAGAAACCGGCTTTAAGAATCTTTTCAGCAGTGGTTTTCTAGTAAATATGTCCTCCATGGTCACTTGAATGAAACTCTTGTAACACCTTGTCAGATTCTTCTTCCAATAAACAATTAAGAAGGATACCTTTGTGATTCCTCAAAAACAAATCATTGTCAATTATGAAAAATTTTAAAGATTCATTTTTAAAAACCTTCTTTTTGGTCTTGGATAATTCAGGAGGAGTTTGTAAAATTTGTAAAACATATATGATGTCAGCATACCATTATGATTCAATAAAGGCCTGGCTGATTGGTGGAGTCACCATCTCCTCTTCATTATCCATTTCTGTAATAAAATTTATGTCTAACGTCTGATAGTTTGATTCAGACATGAGCTTTGCTAAACCTTGGCCTTTGATTAACTTTGTTGGCTTGATTTCTAGGTCATATTCTAATATAGTAGCAACCCATTTCCCCCTCTTTCCATCTGGATCATCCTGAGTTAAGATATCCTTTACTACTGCATTGGGGACATAGGCTATTACATGAGAATATAAAATGTGAACTCTACAATCTTTGATATTTTTGACCAAGGCAAAAGCTTTCTTTTCCATTATATTGTATTTTAAAAGGGCATCTCTTAGGGCTTTGCTAAAAAAGGCAATAGGATGTTCATAACCCTCATCATTTTTCTGCAGTAGGACTGCAGCAATTGTGTGTTCTGAGGCAAAAGAAAATAGAATGAAATCTCTATCAAATTTTGGACTGATCAAAACAGATGTTTTTGTTAAGGCTAGCTTAATATCTTCGAGGGATTTCTTAGACTCAACTGTCCATTTTACGGTTGAATCTTTCTTCAACATTTTATTCAATGATCTAATTAATTATTCTAAGTTAGAAATCAATCTCCTAAGCAAGTTTATTTTTCCTAAAAGGCTTGTAATTCCCTAATGCTCCAAGGATGTTGTATCTGTAAGATGGCTTCAATTCTTGCACGATCTATTCGAATACCATCTTTAGAAATTATATGGCCTGGCAATTTTCCCTCTTCTAACCCAAATAAAGATTTTTTTAGTGTTCAATGAAATTCCATACTTCCTACGTTTGATGAAGACCTGTCTTAGATGATCAAAGTGTTGTTTATCAGATTTAGAGAATACAATGATATCATCTAAGTATATTTCTAGGAAGTAATGTAATTATTTAGCTAAATCTATGTTCATAGCTCTTTGAAAAGTGGCCCCTACATTCTTTAATCCAAAATGCATCTTCACATACATGAATGTGCCTGAAGGAGTAGTGAATGCAGTTTTAGCCTGGTCATCTGGGTGAACTAAAATCTTATTGTAACCAGAAAACCTATCCAATAATGAGATTCTATTTGACCCTACTACCCTTTGTAATATATGATCCATTTTAGGGAGAGGGTAATTTTCTTTGAGTGAAACTTTATTGATATTCCTGAGATCAACACAAAGTCCAATCTCACCAGTTTTCTTCCTTGTTGGCACCAAATTTGAAACCCTATTAGAGAATCTAATTGGTGCTATTATCTTGGGTTCATGCATTCTTTTGATTTCCTTTTCAATAGAAGGCAGTAGAATAGGATTAGTCCTCCTAAGCTTCTATCTAAAGGGTTTTTGGTTTTCTTGTATGGGGATGGTGTGTGATATTATGTTGGTGTCATAGGACTTGAGGTCCTCATAACTCTAAGCAAAGACATATTGGAATTACTTTAGTAATTCAATGTATTTTACTTTTTCAGTAGGAGGTAAGGACTTTAGAAGTTTTATCAATTTTGGATTTTCCTCAGTACCTATGTTACACTCTTTTATATCATATTTCAAGGGTTCCATCTCTGGTTTTCTAGGGACGTCATTTCAATCAAAGAAGTCTTCCAAAGGAGTTAATCATTTGGGCAAAAAGTTGTATTTGGGATTAATAATTTCAGAATCTTCGTTAATTATCTCTTCAATTTCAACTTGCTTTAAGTTTTGTACATTTGATTTTGTAAATTTAATGGGATGAAATCTATCTATCTCTTCATATTCTAATTTGTTAATTTATATTTTATCTGTAAAACAAGGATCTAATGTTGTGTCAGTATCTATATTTCTATTTACAAATTCCTCCTCTAAAGTTAAAAAATTGTTTATTTGTTGGTCATTAGTGAATACTTGGCAGTTTTTTAACTTATCTAGGATAGCAGGTCTATGCCTAACTTCAACAGTGTACTGATGGTTAGGTTGGAATGGTAACTTACAAGTGTCAGCAAACATTGCTAAACTATGAGCCTGCATATTATGTTTCCTTGGGATGACTTCAAGCTTAGTTTCTAGAAAAGTGTTTAATATTTCTACAACTGTTCCTCTATAAAAACTTAATCTAGGGTATTTGGTCATATATACAACATCAATTTGTTTTATAGCCAACTCAGAATCTCCCATAGTAGAAACTCTTATAGCTACTAAATTTCTAACCAATTTGAGACCTAAGAGAAGTACTTTGTACTCAGCCATGTTGTTAGTGCATTTGAAATTCAGTCTGTAAGCATGGCACTCTGAGTAATCATTCTCTAAGTTGTAAATCCATACTCCTGCTCCTACTCCTAACTTGTTAACTGATCCATCAAATTCAGGACGCAATAATATTTCACGTTCAAAATTCTTACTGTCTGGGGGGACAAAATTTTCATTGATTAAGGCATCTTGATCATCCTCTTTATCTGAAATCTCTTGAGTTTGGATAATTTCATTTTGAACTGTAAATGCAATTTATTTTGGTTCTGAAATAAAGTTTTTTAAAGTAGTTTCTGGTGTTTGTTCAACATTGTACAAAATAAAAGAATCAACGTCATAATGCATGGAATAGATAGGAAATTTTTGAGGCCTAGCCTAACTTCTCACTACATATTTCATTAGAGTTTCTCTGTACAATTTTTTAGGATGTCCAAAGACTGAAATTGTGGCATATGACATGTCAAGTTGCAAAGATCCTTGGAGTTTAGCTCCCCATGATCTAGAGAATAACATGTCATATTTAGGTGGTATATCAACAACAACTATGTGCATGAGAATTGTTTTAGCTGGATATTGTACTGAGGAAAAACACAGGTCTTTGACTAACCCTAGGTACTTTACTTGACTTGAGTCAAATGAAAATAGGTCCTTGTAAGGCCTAGTAATGTTTATGTTCAATTTTTCCATAACAAATTTAGGCATTAAATTGTGTGAAGCCCCAGAATCTAACATTGCATTGTGTAGGATCTTATCATGAATCTTAAGGCTAATATAAAAGGGTGGTATTCCTCTTTCTAATTGTTTTCCATTAACATCAAGACATAATATAAGCTTAGGCTAATCATCAAACAAGTTGATAGAGTCTTCATTCATACTGAAGTTTAACGATTTACTTATTTGAGATTTCTAAGTTTCATTTTTAATCAACTCTGTTAAGGGGACTGAAATTTTTAGCTTAGCCACCTCTGCTTCCAAATTGAAAGGAAAAAAGGCTTTTTCTATTTGAGGATTTGGAATTTTCATGGTAGGAGTTTGAGTAGATTGTTCTTCTTTTTCTGAATTTGAACTATCTTTCTGTGGATTTTCTAATATGATATTTGGAGTTTCCTCCACTATCTCCTTGGAGGGGATTGAAGTGGATGGTTGATCATCAGGCGGTTGGTCATAAGTTATATCTACAATGGTGAGACCAAAAGGGTTCTGATTTGGTCTAGAGAGGATTCGAAGAGTTTTAGTAACTGGAGCTATTTTTATTTTCTTAGGCTGATTTGGTACTGCTTTCTTGTTTTGGTCAGGATTATCAGTGTTCTTTTTACTCCACAAGTTGTACTGTCTGTGTACTTCAAAGATAACAAAATCATAACCTTGCTTATAATAGAATGATTCTCCGAATTGGGTCTGTAATTGCTGAAGCATATGTAATTCCTGATCATCTTGAGTTAAGAAGATGGTTTCCTCTTCATCTAATCCCATTAAGTTTATTTGTGTGTCTGGTTTAGGGTCTTCTAAAAGAGATGTTTCGGCATAGGTTTCTTGAAAAGGCGGCCTAATATTCTTATTAGGTCCATTTTTTCCAGTAGTTTGATTTTGATTCTTTCCAAAGTTTGGATTTCTCACTGGAGGTGCTTTTTGATTATCCCATTAAGGCTTCCTTTCACTTTTCTCTATCCTATCCATTATTTTTTCCATTCCTTTGATTAGGAAATCTATTTTAAGGTCAGAGGGTGAGGCTTCATCTTTCACAGGTCCTCTCCTTTCATTCCTAACCCTAGCTCTTTTTGCTATTGAGTTAGCTTCTACACTAACTGCTACACTCTGCATGTCTTCTAAAGTTGGAGGATTTCTCTCCCTAAGTTGGAATGCCATATCGGTATCAAACCCATCAAGAAACTTTATTAGAGAAAATTCAGGTGGGGGTCTAAGATTGACTGGTATTGCATTCTATATATTGTTAAATTTGGTACAGTAATCCTGGATTGTTTCATTTGGTCCTCTCCTCATGCTCTCGTATTTTGAAATAATATACAGAGGGTTCTCTTTCTTTCCCATCTATTTAAAAATTGTTGATAAAACACTTCTAAACTATCTATGCTTTTAGCAGACAATGATCTTAACCATTTCCTAACATCACCAACTAGAGTCTGAGCAAACAGTCTCGTTTGAATATCTCCAATATCAATTTCAAGTAATTCAAAGTAATCTGTTATCTTGTTTACATGTTTTTGTGCTATATAAGGTCCTATGCCATCATATTGCACAATTTTGTTATGATATTTTTGTGGCATGGAGCCTAGTGGAGCAGGTAACACAAGGGGGTAATATCTTTTTGCCATGGCTCTAAGTTGGGCAGGACTAAGAAGTGGGGTTGGGGTACGAGGGGATAATACAATAGTAGATGGAAGATTTGGAACAATGGGTTTTTGGTGGGTAATGATAGGTTGGTGGGGGAGTGAAGGTATGAAAGGAGGTGAGGAATGAACTTCGGAGTTGGAGGGGAATAATGGTGGATTGAAGGAAGCTGAAACTGTTTTAGAAAGCTCAAGGATTTTAATAGTGGTAAGGGACGACTAAGGCGAACTTAAAATATACTCATCAATTGACAGGTTTTCCTTTTGGACTTCAAGATCTACAATAAAATCTGGCTCTAGAAATATGTCATCAAGTGCACATTCAGACTTGGTTCTAAATAAGGAAACGTCAAATGACTCATCAAAATGGAGGTCTTCTAAAAAAAACCACTCATGAGGACATGAATCTTCTTTAATTGAAGGTGTTGGACTTACTGAACTTTCTTGTCTTCTAGATCTTCTTGAAATAAGATTGGGATTATCCACTACTGGGGGAGGATTTGGATCGGGATAGGCCCTAGTGTAGTTTGTTCTCCTTGAAGCCAAGTTTCAAGCTTTTCTGATTATTGTCTTTTTGTAAAATTTTTGTAAATAACTTCTAATAAACCCTTTAAGAGGCTTGAAATAAATATTTGAAATTTCTCAAAGGTTTATTAAGATTAGGGATGTTTAGTCTCCAGTATGGTCACCACTATGTTATCACTCAGAAGTCTTCCCTAGAAGTTATCAAAAGAAGGAAGAATCTGAGGTAACCACAAACCTAATCTTTTGGACTCAAGTTCTATCCAACCAAAGTCTAGAGAGGGCTATCTCTTTATACTTTATCTTTGTTTGGGTGGGATTTTAGGCTAGTTCTTAGTGTTCGTGAGGATTTTGATTTTGGATTGAAAGTTGGGTGGTGGAATTCTAGGAACAGATGGGTAGAGCTAGCTCTTCAAGCCATTGGGCTATGGAGTTAATAAAAGGATAGCATAACTAGATCAAATCATTAAAGGGAGTATTCATAGGGTAGACTAGCAAAGAAAAAGACAAATATTCAAAGGGCTAATGGATGGAATGATTCTAACCAGGGTAAAAGGGCACTTAAGAATCCTTGGATCGGGATTAGAATGAGGAACAACAGGTGATCATGAACAAAGGGAAATTAAGAATCCTTTGCTATAGACCAAGGGGAGAAAATACAGAAGTAAGGTAGCATTTAAGAATTCCCTAACTAAGATAGTTTAGAAAAAAACATTAAGAATGTAAACACTCAAAACAGAGTGCATTGATGCAAATTCTGAGATATCATTCCTAGTTTAACATTGAAATTTCATAGAAACATGTATGATTATTAAGAAACATAAGAAAAACAATAATACACATGAGAGAATAATTATTTTCTTTTCGCTTTACACAAGATTCCTCTAAAATGTCTGAGCTTTATTCCATGATCTAGCAAGCCAATCCAGTTTTGATACAATAGCACTTTGATTTCAGATAAAAGTGTAGATAAATGCTTTTAAATCCACACTAAATACTTCGAAATGTGAATTATTTATACAAAAAAAATTACAAAATATCTCATAACAGTTTGAGATTTAATTAAGGAAATAAAAATATCTTCAACCATGAAGATAGAGACAGATGGAAGATTGTATCATGTTGTCCCTCTCATTGTGGTAGTGTTGGCTGTTACAGTTGATTTTTGAGCCCTTTAAGCTAGTTTATATTTGTACGCTGGAATCATCTTTATCTTTATTATTTTACTGATACTCTTTAACCTGCTACTCTTTGACCCTGTTCACCTGTTTCATCTGCTGCCTTCAGATTTACTGTGGTAACTTATAGTAAATCTGTCATATTTTCCCACCATTCATCATCAGGTAACTTTACTTTGAGCATTCTTCTAAATATTTTGTCTGCCTTTGTGTATTTGGAAAAATTAGGCTTGGTGACAAACAAATGTTTCACCTCATGCTCTAGAAAAAACAGATTCTCCAAAGTATCATACAATACTTTCGCTGTTGGCAAGGCTTTGATACCTGAAGTGCTTGCTTGCTCTTTGGCCAAATTTCTTAATCTGTCAGTGTAGTCCAATTGGGTCATAAGTTTATCATGGATGACCATAGGAATAGGAAGGCCTTTATCCCTCAAAATTTGAAGCTTGGCCATGAATCTGCCAATGCCCACCTGCATGTTATGGCATTTTTCCTCTAGGTTAACCATAAGGTTTATTTTAGAAAGAACCTTTTTGACTTCTATGATGGCTTCAGTTCTATCTTTTACACTGAGCTCATTAAGCTCATGTCTGTTCTTGTTGTTCAAGAAGTGGATGAGTAGATTAGCATCTTCAAGTGGATCTCCCAAATATTCCCTTACTTTCTTAATAGCCTTAGTGACCACTTTCACCAGTTCTGTCTTCTCAAATATTACTTGAATTGATGGCCAAATATCATTGACAGAGACAATGATATTGGCAAAAGGCATCTCTCTGGTCTATCCTAGTGGCTTTTGTAGAGTTAAATATTTTTCTAGGACCTTAATCTTCTCACCCATCCTTAGGGCTTTTTCTGATTCTTCTCTCTACTATATTTGGGAAAGCTTACAGTTAGCTTCTAAGCTTACCACTTTTTTCTTAAGCCTTTTAAGTTCAATTGCCTGGACGGACATTTCCTCCATGGCTTTTACTAGCCTTGTTGTCTTTTCTGTTGAAGTACCTGCTATTGTAGACTCGGTTGTGACTGGAAGTGATGTGGCAGGAGGAGTTCTTGGTGGCTAAGATGCTATGAGTGTTGAGGGAACTGTAGTTGTTACTATGGGAATGGAAGTTGTAGAAGTGGTGGCCAATTTACTTTGTTTGGACTGAATCAATGTGTCCAATTCTTTCTCTGTTTCTTTCAACTGGTCATTTAGCTTTAGGACCAAGTCCATAAGCTCTTCTTATCCTTTTTGTGTCTCTATGACTTCTTCTGTATGTGTTTGATGGAGTGGTGGAACCTTGAGTTGCTTCTTCAAAGCAACTACGTCATCATTTTTCTTCTTTATCAGTCTTTCGGTGGCCTTTACATATTTGGGATCATGTCCCAACTCAACGATTAAGTCCTATAAGGAATTGATTCTGGTGTTTTTTGCCTGTGAAGGGGCCTTCTCCAATTGGAACAAACCGGATATGTTATTTAGGGAATTTTGCAATTGATGAGCTATGATGGCTTTCCATGTCAAGGTGGAGTATATCATCTCCCCTGTTTGCTTGTGCAACTCAATCTGGTCAATAGGATGTATGCCCTTTGCTAGTACTTCAAAATCTATCCTTTTTGTTGGAAATAATACTGAGAGGGGGGGTGAATCAATATTATCTAATCTTTTCAATAAACGCTTGCAGATCTTACTAATGAAACTTGCATATACCTTCGAGATTTTAATTTAAATTATCCTTTAGATGTTAACCATTAATCTGTATGTTAGAACCATATAATAATGAACAAGAACAATAAACATAGACAATCACACCAAGGAACAATAGATATAAGGTGGAAACCCAATGTGGGTGAAAACCACCTACTGCAATATGTCTCTATATTCTTTCAATTAGAAACTTCTTTTTACACTGATTCTGTACTGATGCAGTCCTTTACTAGTATGCAAGCTACTACCTTCAGAGAGATACAACCCTTTCTTGTTCTCTAGCTTCTCATGGAAGGGAGCTACAACCCCCTTAGCTCTTGTACTACCTGCAGAAGGTTACAACCTTCTCTTTTCTTCTAGGGAGCACGCTTCATAAATTTTCAGACTGGATCCATGAACATCAAATAATCATCAACTATATAGCTGACCAACAAATAAATTCTCAGAATGTTGTAACCAGAAGATAATACTAGACTCCAATTTTAAACCTAGAATAGTGCAGGTATAAACAAAAGCAGCTAAAATATATTTCAAGAAAAGCTCGCAACTTCACCAAGAGTAACCTGCGGATATCTGCACTTTTGCTGTGTCGAGCCTACACAGCTCCGCACCTACGTTGCCTGTGACCTGCGCAGCTCCGCACTTTCTCTGTCTGTGAACCGCACACCTCCGCAACTGCAAGCGTTTGTGACCTATGCACTTCCGCACCTGCGCTCTCTGTGGCCTGCGCAGCTGTGCACTTTCTCTGCCCGTGCACTGTGCACCTCCGCACCTACAACCATCTCTGCACTATGCACCTTCGGGTATAGACAATTTATCAGTCTTCTCTTATACCCCAGATGATCAGATTTACAGATTTGATCATATGCCAAAAGGATCTCGACCCACCAGTAGACCTGACTTGCAATACTCAGGTTTCTCTTTGATTCAGGTCAAACTATGACTCACCAATTGATCACCATAATTTTAGATCTTCTTGTCTCAAGATATTCAATGCACACATGTACCGGGCCAAGAGATCTCCTTTCCTTTTTATAGGCTAGGCCTTACTCAAACCATGAACCAAAACCATTGAGAAACAAAACCAAGGACCCAATACTTGGGTTCAATTCTTTTGGATGCAATACCATGAACCAAAACCATAGGGTCAATACTGTCAAACCAAATACCATGAGCCAACCATAAAATTTCCCATGTGCGTGCATAATTCTCTACATGAAAGTCTATGAAATTTAGGCCCGCCCTTTTTGTTCGGAACACCTGTGATCTTGTCCGCACCTTCTGAATGGTTCACCTGCAAAACCTGTCGATGTCTGCACCTTAGTGATCGGGAACCTATGGATGTCTTATTTTCTACTATTTTGAGTGCCTGAACTGAGCTCTGTCATTTGAGTGAGTTTCCATCAAGGACAACACCTATGCCATAAGTCAAACTTGTGACATAATTCCAACACTTTTGAAGTCCACTACTGTTCTTCATCGCTGAGTAGTAGGCTTCATAAATTTCATCTGCATTTTTCCCTCTTTCACATCATAGGCTAACATAAGGCTTGTCTGGTTTGTAGGTGCTATATTTAGGTACTATGCATAATTATGGGATTTTAGCCTCTCGTCCTTGGCCTTTATATCCTTGTACCTTTCTCTAATGTCTCGGTCCCTATTGGCCGATATCCTAAATGAGGACACTTCGACACTCTGCTGCCTTTCCAACATCTGAGTGTAAGATGTGGAAGGTTCTAGTGTACCCCTAGAGGGAGTGGAATGCCTTCTTCCTTCTTTTTCTGTGCTAGTGGCCCCAAATGTTTCTTTAGTGAATTCCTATTCAAAGAGAGGATTTAACCTTTTCCTTTTGATCAGACTGGTCTCTGCATATGTCTATGTGGTTGTTCTGCCTGAGGTAGTGGCCTCTTTTGTTGGGTGTGGAGCCTGATTATCTTCTTTATTCAAAGGTTTCAACCGGATGTATACTGCAATAATACTATACACCCCTCCATGTCGGGGGGGGGGGGGCTGCGGGGGGACTTGTCCCCCCCGTAGGGGTCCGTGGGGGCTAATCCCCCCCGGCTCGGGGATCCAGGTGCAAGTGGTCCCCAGCGGGGGCTTGGGAGCAGTTCCCTGAAGCTAAACATAGATGTGAAATTGCCTTGTAAAAGTATACTAATTTCTAGTAAATTTGGGCCATTCATTAGGTGAATCATCTAATGTTAGAAGTTATGTTTAATTTAGGGTTTTTTTGCCATAGAAGGAAACCCCTCGATATATATGAAGGAATTGTATTGCCTCTATGTATATTTGTATTTGGAGTGAGGAAAAGTGAGGAGATTGAGAGTGAAGAGGGACTTACAATAGATCTGTTGTAGGTTGTATCTCTTCAGTTTGATGAATAATATAATCAAAGAAGGACTGGTTGTTTTTCCGTGGACATAGCCCAAACTAGGTGAACCACGCATATCTGTGTCTCTCTTGTTTTATGCATTTTCTATGTTTATATTTCTGCAATACTTTATGTGTTCCATTGCTCTGTAATATATAATTTTCTAACATCTTCCCTATTTATTTTGAAGCTTTTCTCCTCATTTAGAGGAGTCTACAAGTTAGGAGGAGCACACATGATGGGCTCTCATATACCTGTTTGAGTCAATTCCTATGTTAGGCTTGGTTGTTCTGACTTTTCTTGCACCTCAGATTCTTCTTCTATATGAGATTCACTTTGTACCTGTGATTCTCCCTATGCTTGTGATTCTTCTTGGATTTGAGACTCTCGATGGACTTGAGTTTCTCTTGGCACCTGTAGGAAAGAACCCTCATCAAGCCTTTTCTCTAGATCAATTAGATCATTTTCAACAGCAACTTCTGTGTTATCCCTGTCCACTAAAGTATTTTCCACCCATTCCAATTGATTTTCATATTTCTCTATCTCAAGGATTCAGTGGTGAATGTAGGGAGCCATCTTATCTTTTTGTCTTTTGTTGCAAATGAAGTCATAGGGATCATATCTCCACATGAAGCTTAGTTTTAGGTTCAGTATCTGAAGGATTTGTTCTGCTTCTTTTCTAGCTTCTCTACTATTGCACACAAAGGGGCCTAGTTGGTCTTTGATTCTGAGCTAGGACTTCTTTTTCGCTTTAACAAAATGCACCTCATCTGAGTTGATTATCTACCTATAGTACCCCAGAGAAAATAACCTCATTGGGAGGTATCTGGGCAGTTTATATGGGGTCAAATCACAGCCATAGATCATAATTTTTGTGTGATTTGATACAAGTATGAATCTCCCACTTTGTGTTGTTTTTAAAGCTGCAAGATCCTCATGATATTTGAATTAATTCTTGGAGGAGGACTTCCTAGCAGCATGGTCACTACTAGATGTAAAAAGAGATCTATGAAGTCTGTGTATGGATATGGTGAGTCATACTTGTGGAGCAAATGAGTACAGAAAATCACTAAACTAGGATGACCTTTGGTATCAAGCTTTTGGAGAGTGAAGGGGAATGTGTTAGCTTGGTAATGCAGAAAAATATGGCATAAAATTGAAGAATACTTGAATACCATTTCATTACTCATTCTAAGGAATTAGTCATGCATCCTATCAACTATTTACTTGGCATAGTCATACATTACAACTGGGAGTTGTCTTGGAGAGAAAATAGACATGAAGGCTAAGATGATTTCATCTATGTATTCACTGGTAGTATAACCTAAGACATAAGAAATCATTGCTATGTCTTGACCAAATGGAGAAAATATGGTAGCCACATATGGAGGAGGATCTATTGGGATATGATTTTCCTCTCTAATGAAGGTTTGGAACATTTCAACAAGATTGACAGTGGTAAGCTTGGGGAATCTATCTAGTAGGTTTCCAATTGAAATAGGGGCTAAGTTCTACCCTGGTTTTAGTTGCAGCATTTCATTGATTGACTTGGCAGTGATGGTGAAAAGTATAGCTTGGTTTGGGGACATCACTGCTCTTTGACTAGGAATGTAGTTTGCATGGTAATAATGGACAATCTCTAGAAAGATGTGTACCTCAGGAAATTGATACTTCGACAAAGTAGACTCCCAAAGACTTATTTTGTTAGCATGGTTTAGGTATTGGTCTATGTATTGAAAGGATAATTTGATAGGGGATTCAAGGACAAAGGTTTCCTTGATTTGGAAATCTTTATCAACAAGGGGAATGTAGTCCAGGTCTAGGTTAGGGGTGGTAATTGGTCTGACATCCATGGAAATTGGGGCAACCATTCTTAGCTCATGTAGATTTAAGAATGGGGAAGGTAAATTTACAGCCTTTAAGGTAATGGTGGTTCAATTCCATGTGGGTTTTTAATTACTATAATTTCCCTTTTATTTCTATTATGAAAACTTAGTGACTAGTTCGGAAATTGAGAGGGTTTTCAATGGATTTTGGCTTAAATACCTGGAGTTTGATGAAACTAGGTCTGAACCAAGTGAATGGCAATTCTAAACAGTTGAAAAGGCTTCAATCAAGCTGGAAGGCAATCTGGGAGCTTTTAGCGTCTTCAGAGTGAAATTGTATGTGGGTTGTCGACTTTCAACATTCACAGGCACGTGCATGGGAGATTACAGTTGAAATAATGATAAAAAAATGATTTGGGGCTTTTTTGGATTTATGTGCGAAAAGCCAATTTGGCGGGTATGGGTGAACAATGATCATTTGTCGCATAGCAGGGTGAACAGTGACTATTTTGGCGGTTAGCAGGCTAGCAGTAAGTGGTTTACTTCACACAAACTTTGGGCACTTGGCGGTATTTGGGGGAGGCCAGCCAATTCCATCCATCGAGCACCACGTCGCCTCAGGGGCCCACCAGAAAAAAACTCATTTCAAGCGGGTATCATTCAGATTTTGGGCCCTTCCGAAATCAACACAGACAGTTAGATGGAGAGGGGGGATATCGTGTGGTGGTTGGGTGTGAGAGTTGAACGAAAGCTAATGGGGGGGCCCAACGGGCCATTAAGCATGGTGGTTTTAGTTTAATGAGGGGTTAAGGTGGGGATTAAGGTATCAGGCAAGATTTCGTTGGTGGATGGTTTGACTTTAATTAATCACAAATCGATTAATTATGTCATTTATCAGGGTTTGGATATATAAAGTCTATATTTCAAACTTTAGGGTAGGGATATTAATATTTAAAGGGATTTAATAAAATATATGGGAAAAAAGGGTTTTTTTGAGAATTAGTAAATATAAATAAAATTAGAAGTTGATATGAAAAAGGAGGAAAATGGATTGAGAAAAGCATAATGTATATTTGTAATTCATTTGCTTTTTATATAGAAACATTATAACTTATGCTAAGGGTAATTTTGTGGGTTTTTCATAAAAAGGGGTATTCATGGGGGTGATTGCTTTTCCTTAGGAAAAAAAGAGTTTTAACCTTAGGAAAATGGCTTTATTAGGGAAAATGAATGAACTGAAGGGGGTTAAATGTTTATAAGGATATTTTAGTACTTAAGATCTATAAGTCATTGAGACGAGGGTCCAGTCCCTCCAAAAGTTAGAGAAATGCTCTGAGCCTGTTTGACTTAGGGTTTTTAAGCACTTAGATCTTTATTTTGGGAAATTAGTTAAGTAAAAGGGGAAATGAATTAAGGGAGTTAATTAATTGACTTTGATGTCCATCTACATGCTTGAGTTCCTATTCACATATGTGACTTTCATGATGAAAAATATGATACACATGCTTTTGTCTAATCAATCATCAAAATTCTGCAACCTTTCTACTACTTATCCATCTTCTCATCCTACCATTTTTACTTCTCTTTATTAGGGTGCATTTAAGTTAGCAAAACCTTATCAAACATTTTTATTTATCCTTACAATAGTAAACTAACTAAATATAACCTTATTACATCCAATGTCTCAGATTAACCAATTGAGCTCATCTTAGTTACTCTACTTAATCTACTTACCTGCCAAGATTAAACAGTTTGGTCATATTTTATTATCTATCTACGAACATGAAATTTAAAACATGAAATAGTCAAGTTTAAACATTTTTACTATCATGGATTGTGGCAAATATTACAAACTGCACACAATAATTTATTTTGCACAAAAAGTAAAAAGTAGTGGCATTTTGACTTGCACACTTTCATGGTCTTCTCTTTTCTTGGGGTTCATAACTTTTTTTTTTATACTTTTGACCTTTTTATTCTTTTTTTCCTTTAATTATTCTTTTAGGACATACCCTTTTTACATTTTTTTATAGGTTTAATCTCAACCATTCAAAAATTATGACTACTGTTGGTATAGGAACCTACCAGCTTCTTTTGGAAGGGAAGGTCCAATAGTCATGGTTATAGTACTAGATGATAGGAATTTATTTGTCAAGATTGGGCCTCTACTTCGAGTGCTATGTGCATGACATTCTATGGTTAATTGGACTTGAAGTAGGCCTGATGTATCATAATGAATTTATTGATGAACAATGCTCTCCTACTTGATATCCCTCTTGTTCTTCCAATCTTGATTCATTGCCTTCATGGCTCTCTTATCGAAATTTTAGACTAAAATTGAGGGATTTTAAGGTGTCAAATATGTAATGTATCTAATTTGAATTATGAGTTATAGTTTTTCTTGTTGGGGTGTTGTATTTCTTAAAAGAGGGCTTATTGTTATATATAGGTTGATATTCCTTGGCTTCCCTTTCTAAATTAGTGACCTTGTTTGAGAGATTAGGGATTGATAATTCCTTCAAGTTGGTGCTACTTACATGATTCCATTATTTCTGAGAAAATTTTTATTATTTATACTCATCAATATATGTTTTACCATGAACGCTTGACAAATCCTTTTCAACTTTGACGACATCCTAGAAATTTTATTATAAGGTGACTTTATGAGTTCATCTTTACAAACATGGTCATTGGACCTTGTAATTTTTATATTTTCTTTAATCCAATTTCTTAGTTTTTAAAATATTATTTGTTCTTGTTGACTTATATTCCTATTATTTGATCAATATGACTAAAACTTTGGTAAATATATATTTGTTTATATAATTGTGTTTCAATGGGATAAACCCTATTTCCTTATAATTGGGAAAATAATTTGTTAATGAGATCATGCTAAAAATATGGGTTATGAAGATATATGAATGACCATATTGAAATAGTTCATGGCTAATTCAAGAAAAGCTATTCCAAATTGAAGAATTAGTTATGGGACATGATTTTTGGTTTCCTCATTGAAGATTGGAGAGTCAACCTAATTTAAGAAGAGCATTATGAGAATCTTTGATTCTCAAGAACGTTCCTTATTTTGTATATTTTATGTTATTACTCCGCTTTTTGTAATATAAAAATAGGGTAATTTAGGTCAGGTTGTTGGCTTGTACTTTTTGTAAAGAACATAACTAAAGAAAAAGCAAACACTGTAAATTTTTTTTCAAAAGGATTGTAATGCAAAGACTTTTTGTTTGATTTTAGTATTATCAAATATCTTATGACCTAAATCTCTTTTCGAGGTAGTTTGACTCCGGGAAGTTTGGATCTCTTCCTGAAGCACTACTATTAAATTATATTATTTCCTATGTTATTTTATGAATAGTTAGATCATTGATAAATTTCAAATGGAGTTTCTTGATGTTGTCTCTTAGTTAGAATGTTCATTCTGTAATTACCTGCATATCTAAATTTCTTTTCTGTAGTAGGATTTGACTTCGATTGATATAAAAATATTTTCTTTTTTATATGCTTGTATAGGAAAGATTTAGAATTTATATTAGCTCATATAGTACCATTATTAGTTCTTGGAAGCCTCTTGCATAGACTTTGTCGATTTCCTTGAGATAGAGAGATGGATCTCTAGTTGATAGATTAATTTTTAGTACTTGGTTGTTTTTTAAGTTATAAATAGTCATGACATTTTTGTGTTGTTGACGATGAGGATGTCAAAAGAGCATTATCATACTAATTATTGGTTGTAGATGAATACCTAATTCTTTGGGGGTTTGATATTGAAGATGGAAGGTAAGAACCTATGCACGTAACCTCGAATAAACCTATGGTGGTGTCTACCCTTAATCAACATGTTTAAGTCATCTAGACTGCATGAATACGAAAGTGAATAAAGACAAAAATAAGAAAGAAATAAATCTAAAAATTACTCTTGTGGGTAACAAATCCCAAGGTTGAGTTAGCCTTAGGTGATTGACCTTCATAGATGATATCATTTAGAAGGTAGAGTCTCAAGATTTCATAGGACCCTCACCGATATCGTTAAAAGGATCTGTTGCTATTATCATTCCTATATCAGAACCCTTTACTATATAGGAAGCTAAGATTCATGGATTAATCTCAAGACCAATAGAAAAAGAAGATAGCAGTTTTCAATATCCATTAATATTACATCTCGATATTCACAGAAAAAGTGAAGGATATTCTTGTAATGTTAAAGAAGAAGGAGGTGAAATGAGTAATTTAAAAATACAACCTCCTAAACAAGATCCTATAGTAACACCAATATCTAGGGTGGAAGTTGTGATACATAAATTAGGCAGTGTTATAAGACCCATTCAAGGTCCAAAATATTAACATCATAATGCTCCTTTTGAGTTGGTGCCTCTTGGTTTTGGAATCTTAGAGGGATATTGGTAGATATTTACCAAATGGAAAGACAAGTAAACACATCAATCACCTCAATCTCAACCATATAATTTCCTATTGTGGATCCATAAGAAAATGCATCCATGAAAGATATACCACTCCAAGGCCTTCCTAACTTCCATGTATTGGCCTTAGAACACCGGGATGCATTTTTGTTTGAATTTGAAGTTTTCTTTCGAGGATATCTCTATCCCACCAATCTGGAAAAACTAAAATTGTTCCCCTCTACCATCAGTGGAATAGCATTATGATGATTTATGGGATTAGGCGGTGGTACCATTAATTCTTAAGATGAGATGAAGGAAGCATTTTAAAAAAATTACCAGGATTATTGTTAATATATAGATTTAAAAGAAAAAATATTTAAGATGACTTACAAATAGGATGATACCTTACAATAATACATAGAAAGTTTTCAATATAATCTCCAAAGGTCACCATCCAATACCCTTCCTAAAGAAATGTTAAAAATTTCCCTTATTAGAAAATGAAATATGAATGGAGAGAAACACTCAACCGAATGTGGTAGGGGGATATTTCTAAAGAGTAGTGTGATGGTATTATTAAACTGTGTATCAGGTGCTAGCATGGAAGTGAAAGAACTAAGCTTAGAATATGAGACACTCTGAGTAGAGCTAGCAAAATTACAAGCGGACGAGTCACTCGAGAGGAAATTGGTAACTTGTTAGAAAAAATTAAAACCGATATTTTGAGTACCCTAACTACACATATCAATGTTTTGTAGGTGAAACAAAAATAGGCAGAGGAAGAACAAGCATTGGTGATTTTCTGTGCTCACTAGCACCATAAACATGTTCGTAAAGAATGTTCATTGGACATGGTTGAATTCTACACTATTTGTGCAAAATATTATTCGATCGATCATTTCCATCCCTCCTAGGATTAAATTTTCTTTTTAAGGAGGAAGGGGAGGATCCTGAACCATCGTATCTTGTGTCTTACTAGCGAAAATGACAATCTCAACCTCCATGTATGTCTCAATATTATTCTGTTTTTTTTGTTAGTACAACCAAGAAGAGAATCCTATATCCACATGGAACAATCAACAATATCTTGGTAGATCTTGGAAAAACTAGTAATATTGTGCACCATCTTAGCCAAATCAACCATATCTAGGATCCGAAATACAAAGGCAACCATATTTTGGGCCACCCTGACAAAGTCTGAAAGACACATAATAGCCTCCCCAATGGTCGAATCAGGTAACTCAAGGGCTAGTATGGCCTAAAAAATAGCAACACCCTTCTCATCCTACTAATCATCCACTAGGGGAATTACCTCAGTCACAACCACCATCATCACAAACACATCTTCAACTACCTTCGAACACTGCACCATAGCTATGCCCATAACTACTCACAAAACCAAATCCCAATCCAAATGATATACTTATTCAACATCTAGAAATATTAGATACTTCTCATTATTGTTTTTCATCTTTAGAATGTAATGAAATCTAGTTGAGATCAAGGTGGAAAATTCCTATGGAAAACCTTTAATAAATTATGGGCAATTAGAAAGTGAAAAGAACAATAAAGAGTAGAACCACTTTGAAAGGTATTTAACAACTATAAATTATGTTGGATTAGAATCAACTTGTGAGTTTAGAAAAAATTAGAGAGAAACTAAAGTTACAATTGATGCCCCTCCATTATGGAAAGATTGACCATAGTTAAGCAACTAGTATATCTTGAATTTGATCTAATAGAAGAATTGAAAAATAATTATGTTAATATTTCTGTTTTGTAGGCTCTCAAATACTTGCCCATTTATGAAAAAACCATTAAATAATTATGTGTTAAGATGCCTGAAAGAAAGCGTAAATCTTAGGGAAGTAGATTCCTATAAAATATGATGAGCTTAGGAATCTTGTAGTCATTGTTCAGGTAAGAGCCATTAGTTTTCCAAATACTCTGGTGGATTTGGGATATGATACCAATATCATAACATTAAAATCCTGTATTCTCCTTGGGATACATGAGCCAGGACCAACACGTACTATGCTGGAATTAGCTATTAGATTTTTAATTAAAATAGAGGGAATTCATGAAGACCTAATTGTTTCAGTGGACTCTTGGGAGTATCCTACGTTGGAAATAATATTGAGAGGGGGAGTGAATCTGTATTTAAAATTCAATAATTTTTCATTTCCCAATCATATTTATATATGTTACTTTAGTGAAGTGAACTTGTGTTTGCACGCAACTGTGATTAAAGAAACCAACGTATACCCAGAGAACTTATGATTTAGATAATTCATCATGTGTTGATATTTAATCAGTGCATCAATACTTTATTATATAGTAACTATGTGCAGTAATAACATAATAAACCATCACACATAAGAAACACATATGAACACCAAGATTTAAGGTGGAAACCTAATGTGAGAGAAAAGAACAACTAGTACTATCATCTCTATCTTCTTTTTAATATAAAGAAAATATGTTTACAATATTTTACTAGTTCAGACCCTTACTAATGCGTAAGCACCCACCTGCAAAGGGCTACAACCTTCTCTCATTCTTTAGCATCTACTGGAAGTGAGCTACAACCCCCTGCTCTTGTACTAGCCGATATGTTTACTAGCATGTAGGTGCTGACCTACAAAAGGCTACGACCTTATCTCTTCCTCTAGGGACCACATTTCATCAAGTTTAAGACTGGATGCTCTTGGTACAAAACAACACAATATGAATGCCTTGTTTCATCAAAATTTCAAACTCGACCCATCAGAAACTTTGAACCTTGAACTCTATAATAATAATTGCATTAGCCAAAAATCAATCAATTTGGATAGTCAGATCACTATCACCAAAACACTGTGCTGAACCCAAAAACTTGCATCATCATTTAGAACCAACTACAACCTCAGAAATCATACATCTGAATGCATACACTACTTAAATGAACCCAGCCTACGTGTATACACTACTTCCTTTAACCAAACCAGCCTACACCTCCAAAACTACTGAATCATAAAAAATTCTGAATCAAATATATACCAACCAGTAATATTCTAAGTATCTATTGTCAAATTATAGAGATCTGGATAGTCAGCAAAAAATATCACCCTTCTCAATTAATCAATCAATAAATTGGACTCAATCTCCTTATGCATTCAATTCTACTTTCAGATCTAAGAAGACATCATTGATAAACATCAGTAAACCAGCAGGAATGGTCAGATAGATTAGTCATTGCTGAATAATTGGATTTTATTTTGTATGTGCTACTTGGAAGCTTCGAAGAAGTGTGTATACGTGCCTTCACCAAGGCAAACAAGCATATAGATCTGCAAATACTAACTTACAACTTCATTGTTATTACAGATTTTAGACATACCTAAATCATGACATTTAAAGAATAAAACATGTGTAAGAAATCAAATCTAGCCCAATCAATATTAAATCATTCAATGATAAGTCATTTCAGGTCTTATGATCCTGATCCAACATTGAATTCAAGGTGCACACAATATTTTGAGATTATATCATAATCATAGCCCCTGCAACATAAAATGTACTTCAGATAGAAGTATTCTTGAGAAACCCTTTCACTTGCACACATAGCACTTTGATCTTCTCCTCCTTATATAGTTTTAGGCCTTTCTCAATACCTCAGACCAAAACAACACTTAGAACCTATGGTATTCTTGGATGGGATCAAATAGTCATTACTTAACTCAATATTGTGGGCTAATACCGTGGTATTGACCCTTTGTATTCTCTAGTCTTGAATTTCCTTGATTTTCCAACCCATATGTGCTTTTCCTCTTGTGAAAGTGTGTGCATACATATACGTTGTTTTCATTTTGTTAACCCATGTGTATATGCTACTTTGACAAGGCGAACCTGCGTATATAGATTAAACTACCTTACAACATCCTTTTCCTTCAACTGCTTGATTTTGATTAGTAGACCTTTGTTCCAACTTCCCGTTCTTCTGTACCAATGCATTGTTACCTCTGAATTGACCTGTGACAATGTGAGTTCCCTTTATCAAATCTGAACTGATCTGTGAGTGAGTTTCCATCAAGGACAATGCCTGAATCATAATGCCAACAATCTCCCCCTTTGGACTTAATGGAAACCATATTGGTGTTGATTACTTCAAGTTGTTGAACCTATTAGAGATATCAAGCAACACTAAAATACTCTCCCCCTTTGACATCAAGGGAAAAGGGTGGATCAAGATATTCTACCCCTTTGAGATACACTATGCCCCCCTAAGTACATGCAGATTTTGCAGAGACATTTTTTACAAGAATAACATGAATTTATAACTCAACTATTTGAGTATGATTTTCCTATCACCAATGACTCATTCATACATCAATCAACCAACCAAGTGGGGATATACCATTTTTTTATACATGACTAAAATATAGAAATTATTACATCATCCTTCCCATACATAGTGTGTTATGAAACCGACTCACAAAAGATAGAAAAGATAGTTTAACGCCTTAGAGTTTAGCCTCTTCGAGGCAGAAACCTCCTTTACATTACACAAATGAACAATTCTTGGATGATTCAAATGACAAAACCCCCTTTATGACTTTGAAATCACATACAGAAAAGGGAAGCAAAATGTTGTCATAGACGCACTCTCAAGAAAGGATGAGGATGTGGAAGCATTGTTGTGCACCATTTCTATTATCCAACCAGATTAGATAAACGAAGCAAGGGGGGAATGGAAGACTGATGAAGAAGTGTGGGAACTTATTCAAAAGCTACAAAAAGGTTCCAATACATCTGATACATTTAGCTGGAAAAATGATTCATTATGGTACAAATATCTCTTATACCTCTGTAACTTCAAATCTTCCATGCCTGTCTTCAAATATTCCATGTCTATCTTTAAACAATCCATCTTAGCGTCTACACCTTCCTTTAAACCACCCATCTTAGCTTTTACATATTTTATTAAACCATCCATCTTAGATTTTGTTACCTTTTATGCAAGTGACACTTGTTGCACTTGGTCTCCTAATTTTGATATATCATGTTGCATTTCTTCCTATTCTTCATGAGTCATGCTAGAGCTTTCAGGTTTCTTATGAGGTGTTTGCATTTCCTTTCTTCGGAGCATCAATTACCGATAATAATGCTTCACTATGCCCTTTGAATTCCTTCAAACTAAATTTTCAAACCAAGCTTATGCAAAAATTTAAGAAAAACTACACACCTTTTATCACTTTGTAGTAGCTTGATATTGAATTTGATGTATCTCTATAATTTTGGATCATCTAGTTTTGAAATTACGACCTACAATAGCCCTTTATGTCCTCTTTCCAACGCCACCAGTCTAATCCAAATTAGATTATCTAGGGAAGAGTCATGCCAAATCTCCCACAGTGACCTGATTATAGACTAGTTCAGTAGAGCAAAATTGTATGACGTGCCACGAGTCACTGTTTCGACCTTTGACTTCAAAAAATATATAAAAGAAACTGCATTCTGTCCTATTTCTATACCATCTTACAAAATTTCAATCTGATGCTCAGGGAGAAAGTTATGATGAGTTCCCCAGGTCACCTATTTGGAATGTAATTCAGGAGTCTACAAAAAGACCAAATTCCTCAGATCATATCTCTACAAATATAGTGCGAAAAGCTCTAAACTTCGGATCCGAGGTTCAGTGTGATTTTTTCTCAAATGGATTTTTTTTTTTAGCTTTTTAAATGTCCTAGAAAAAATCATATAGTGAAAATGCCATGATGACCTATTTGGCAAAGCAAAACCCTAGAATCCAAAGCTCTGATACCAAACGTTATGAAACCAGCTCATAGAAAGATAGAAAGGATACTTGAATGCCTTAGAGTTCAACCTCTTCAACGAGGCAACCTACTTTACATTATACAAATGAACAATTCTTGGATGATTCACATGACAAAAACTCCTTTCTGTATATAGGAGTCTAAGGAGTCACAATATAACCCAACTGACCTAACAATAATAATATAAAGCCACTAAAATAACAATAGAGGGATTCTATGTGGCACAGTAATAACAATATGGGGAAAAAATGGATACAACAATATTAATAAGGGATACAGCTACAATAGTGATGGGGTAATCACTAGTATTATCGGACCTAACATAGCGGGGATACAAATTACATCATATGTCCAATAGGACTCATTCAAAAATAGACTGTGACATAAGGAGACATATTAAACCCTAGATCTTTACATGACTTATGCAACAATTGATATGAATATCTGAAACCATAGCTCAAATCACCAACCATAATGACAACAATGTATAATGTTTGTGAAGGCTAATGCTCACCCTGAACCTATGCTACATGTGCATTGTCAACAAATCATTCATCAAATAAAAATCAATGAACAAGGCATATCAACAGACTATAATCATGAATATCAGCCTAAGTAACCATGTTTGTTTCTGGGAAAACTAGTATTCCTAAAGAATGCTAGCCCTCTAGGTTTGGCATCTACCCTAGAAACAACAGTTTAAATCAATTCAATGATTTCTTCTACATGTAATAGATAATAGAAAGATAATAGGACCAACCTGGAACTTTCGCTTAATCCCTTGCTTGATCTCTCTCCCATTTGATAGATCCTGCAACCCCTCCCCGTACATAACACGCTTGGAGAGTACCTACACAAGTAAAGCAACAAAGAACTGTCAAAGCATCGTGATCTATTATAACATAAACATTACAAAATTAGATATATAATGAACAAATTATGCATTCACAAATGATAACATTCACAATTGCACAATCATATGAAAGAAAATGTGGAAAGATTTATTAATAGAAAGGAGAATTAAAACCCAGTTTTCTGATCCAGCATCATCCTCCCAGCTTCAGTCCTTCTTCCCCTCATGAAATAGCAAGATCACTCCAACAATACAATGCTCTATCCTCAATTACAAACTATCAACACTTCCTTGCAATTCACAATATTCCATCCTTTGGATCTCTTAAATGAGGGATCCATTTATAGATATTTGCAAGGGTGTGAGTAATCCATGGGGTTTGATTAGTGTCATTCCACTTGTTACAATGGGTTCCATAAGAGAATGGATTGGAGATTTTCTTAGATCCCTTATTCATCCTTACGTGAATTCATAAAGGTAAGTGGCATAGGAGAAATTTCTAGAAGATTCCACGAGCAATCAACTGATAAATGTCCCAGACATTTGTCCATGATTTCCCATAACACCATATAGAAGGCCTAAACAATATGCATCACACCCTGGCAGCGTACAACTCAGTATGCATTGCACTTTTCCAGTGGAGTAGTCAGTAAGATTCAATTTAGGCAATTTCTGGATGGTTTCTCAGATGGAACTTTTGGGGAATGATGTATACCGATGACTATGTTCTTTTAGGGTATGAAACAAATATTTTGGGGGTTGATGAGCCCTAATACATCGAAATATAAGTGTGGGGTTGATGTGCTCAGATATGTCTATAACAGTTTCCCCATAAAGCATGAGGTCGTAAATATTAATGTTGGGTGAAATGATTTATCGTAAGGATCCAAAGTTTCCAACTGGAAGGTCACCTGCATAAGTTACAATACAATACATCATCATAATATTTTCATGATCCAACTGAGGGAGGCATTTCCATGCTCAACTTTATAAATTTCATGTCATGTACATAGATCAAATAGCCGTATGCAGATACAGACTCGTGATTCTATAGACATAGAATCACAATCC